>BMAV01008881.1:0-15620 GCA_019973955.1 Trichonephila inaurata madagascariensis | reverse complement strand
AAATAATTATCGGCGTTTTTTTTCTTAAAGTTTCTCCCCTCTGTTGTTGTAAAACATGGATAAACCCACTTCTAAGTTATATATTTCAAAAATTCTAGTTGAGCCTCTGTACGGAAGTCGGAGCTATATACAGTCAAAATATTATTATAATAGAAGCATTTTTCACAAAAGGAGAACATTTTTTAAAAAAATTTATTCTAAGTTAATTTTTTGCCAAAATAGTGTATTTAAATAAATTTTTTTTGTCAAAATGTCCTTAAAACAATTGTATACATGTCTTCTAATCTAAGTGACACTAAATATCATGAAAATTATCCATTTATGCGCTTTTGCAAAATCACAGTTCCGAACGTAGTCGGATACCTTAAAATTGTAATCTTATTTATATACACACTTCCGGAAATGAATGTGAAATCTCTGGAAAAAACCAGAATCGATAACAAAGAATAAAATCAGCTACAAAGTAATATAATTCACCAGAAAACGTTTCAAAAACAGCGAGCCGAGATCAAAAACAGATATTTCTTGGCAATTTTCCTTAAGTATTTATTTTATCTTAACTGTAAGTTTTGAAGTCTAATCTCCTTTTTTCTTTTGAACTACTATATATGCAGTTAGGACAGAAAATATATAACACGTCAATAGTTTAATTAGTCAATGTATTTTAAACTTTGGCTTTCGTTCAAAAATATCCAAAATATTTTCCCTCATACTTCAAATTTAAAGGAAACGCCTAATCGACCTTTAAACAGCTATCAATTCACTCTTCATTTTTTTACATTACGTTTTTTCTCATTTCTGATCATTCTAATAGTAATGCATTATTTATAGCGATAATAAAAAAAATTAATTTTCAATATTATACCAAGTTATAAGATTAAATTTCGATACATGTGAACGAATAACTGATTAAATTATTACTCTTTCTCTTACTGAATAACTAAATTCTCCCCAAAGAAAACATTCCAGAATAAATCAACAAACCAATGACATGAAAAGCAAAATAAAGCTCAGAAAATCCTCCGGCTACGTGGTAAAACCGCTGGAAATAACTTTTATCTTTACTTAAAATAAACGAAAGCATCAAAAGAAGCAAAATCAAATTTTCGGAACTACTCAATTGAATTTGTGGGATACCACAGAACCCTAAATTTAACCATAGATTGAAAGAATGTTACTCTAATGCTGTTCCTGGGTCATAAATGCTTCTCCTTACAAAACCAATGAGATATTTTCTGTCCAGCAGATGGAATTTCGTAATGGATTTACGACTTTGAAAAGTTTCTGAGGGGTAAAAGCAATCGCGCGTGCAGTGATAAAAGTAAATTCAAAAATTCCTTTGGGTACTATTAGATGTCGTAGAGTTTCATTGGGAAATTTGATTTTAAGTGATTTAAGTCACTGCTGTGTGGAGACTGATGAATATAAAATACCTGTGTGTGTGTGTGTAAAATAATTTTAACATAAATAAATATCAAATTAGAATTGTGATTCTTTTTTTCAAAATGAGAGAGAAAAATCAGCTTTAAGTTAATATTGTCTTAAGGTATCCGACTACGTTCGGAACCATGATTTTAAAAAGACGCATAAATGTATAATTTCCGTGATATTTAGTGTCACTTAGATTAGAATACATGTATAAAATTGTTTTAAAGACATTATGACAAAAAAAATTGTTTAAATACACTATTTTGGCAAAAAGTTAACTTAGAATAACTTTTTTTCCAAATGTTCTCCTTTTGTAAGAAAATTCTTCTATTGTATTAATATTTTGCCTGCATATAGCACAGACCTCTGTACAAAGGTTCAACTATGATTTTTGAAAAATTCACATCATTTTCAGAGTTACAACCATTTGAAATAATTATCTTCGTATTTTCTGAAAATTTCTCCCTTCTGTTTTCGTAAAATATGGATATATCAACTTCCGAGTTATGCATTTCAAAAATTCTAGTTGAGCCTCTGTACAGAGGTCTGAGCTGAATACAGGCAAAATATTAAAACAATAGAAGCATTTTTTACAAAAGGAGAACATTTGGAAAAAAGGTTATTCTAAGTTAATTTTTTGCCAAAATGTTGTATTTAAATAATTTTTTTTTGTCATAATGTTCTTAAAACAATTTTATACATATATTCTAATCTAAGTGACACTAAATATCATAAATATTATCCATTTAAACGCTTTTGCAAAATCACGGTTCCGAACGTAGTCGGATACCTTAAGGTATCCAACTACTTGCTACAACTTATTTTTTTTAAAAAAAAAACGGAGATATGGAGATTTGTGTGTGTGTGTGTTTTAGATTTATTTAGTACACTTGAAGAAAAAAAGAAGAGAAAAATAAATTATTTCTACTAAAATGGGAAAAAATGGGTAAAAATTTACAAAAAAAACTACATAAATGGGGCTTGCTCTGTACCAATAGTAAACGCACAAATTCTCAATTTTGATGTATTACTTTGTTATTCCTTTTTGAAATGACCTTCAGGGGATAAGAAGTATTTTAATTTTTACAAAAACTAGAGCACTTTGTCTTAGTTAATATATGAAATTGCTTAAAAAAAACAGTGATTATATTCACATGTAAATTTTGTAATAAAACAATGATTGATAAATCCGAAGGTTAAAACACTTCTACTGTTATACGGAACATACACAAAAAATTTCAGCAAATTATTTTCAAAACTTTTTGAGCAATCACTGTCTGTCCCCGTTTGAGCTTTTGGAAAAAAACACATTTCGAGTAAAACGCATTTTAAAGTTTGACATCTTATGTAAAGTTATAGCATCTGCTTTTACTAAAACACTTGTAATTTTTGTTCTAGTGAATAGAAAATAAAAACTTGGTATTTTTATAAAGCTAATAAGATGGCCTATAAAATCAAATTTTAAAAAATTTGTCAGTTTTTTAAAAAAAAAATCATGATTTTATAGGGTAGTCGGATACCTTAAAAAGTTTTCAAACTTTTTGGATTTCTTCCGATGATGAATAGGAAATTTAACTCTGAAAACAAATATGAGGTGCAAAGAAAAATATTCTAATCCCGCGTATCTCTATTATGTTTATAGTTATCTCTCTGTAACATAAGTTTTTATTTTAAAACAAAAAGTACTATTTTATCAGCACACACAAATACAAGATTATATATATGTATATAATTTGAACTCCATATTCTCACTTTTAAGAATATTTTAATGAAAACTGAATACACCTCAAAATTGAGAGACGCAAATAAAAGTATTACGAAGATCGTTCAGAAAGTAAAGAACGTTTTGGCATTACTAAATAAAAACGACGCATATCAACAGAAACACTTTGTTTAAAAAGAAGCAGAATCTTACTCTATTTTTTTCAATGCAGTCACAGTAGCTGTTAAGACACTTATTAAACCGTGAGGCGAATTTCTCACAATCCCGATGGTATATTCTCCAACCGCCAAAGCTTTGAGTCAGGATGGTGGCCGTGGTAGCCAAGTGGTCAAGGTATCGGATCGTGGCTGGCCTTGTCACGAGTTCTAGCCCAGTACCACTAAAGACCCGTCGTGAAGGGGAGCGATGTACGTTAAATCTATCGAGAGCTCAAACGTCCTCCCGTTGGTATGGTAGTTAGGAGGGGGGCTGTCATACCAGCTCAGGTGTCATCCACGTCACTTGATCATGGTTCAAAATTACGTAGTCCGTCTCCAAAAGGCCTCGTGTAGCTGAACAGTGCGCCGTTAATATTCACTCATTCACTCACTCACTTGAGCCAGGATGTCACTTCTTGTTTGAGATCTTTATCGTTTACGTATTGTTTCTCACTTAAAAATTCCTTTAGTTTCGAGTATAAGGGAAAATCTCTTGGTATCAAGTCAGGGCTGTAAGGAAGTTATCCAGAAAAGTCCCACTTAATACGTTGAAGTTCTCGCTATATTCACTCTAATGTATGGGGTCACGCATTGTCATGAACCAGAATTTCTTCGAAGACAATGTTCCATATCTCTTGTTTTGTATGACGCGTCTAAGTCGTCAAAGAGTTTCTATAGGTAGAATATTTCGCATTCAGAAAACGCGAATGACACTACGCACTTCATATTTGGAGGGAATTTCAAAGGGTGAAGCCATTTTGTGCAGGGTTTCAGAAGAAAAATGGATGATCGTTCATCAACAAAACTTGGCTAACGTTGTATCAAGAGAAGCTAACAGCTGCGCATGCGCTCGTGGTGTTGGGGGTTTGGTTCCGAGTGTGGTGCGCAATCGTTCTTTACTTCCTGGATGATTTTCGTGAAAAGTTCCTCTCATAGTTCTAAGCAAAGCTCCGAAAAGTTTCAAAAATAGAATTACGAAAGGATATCGTAAAGTTTAAATTAGTGCTAAGAAATAATCGAGATAGAATTTATTCTGTATATTAAAAAAAAAAAATTATCCTTATATACTTAATATTATAGACAACAGCTATAGATGTTAATTTTCTTAGTTACAGCAAGCCGTGGACTGATGCAGACGGCAGTAAGGAGAAGATAACGGTGCACAATGGGGGATTAAATCCCTTCATTTGAAAGATTACAATGCTCTGCAAATCCACAATGAAATGATGCAACATGGAAATAATAGCCCGTATGACAGTTGTGAGGTGGGAAAGAAATTTGCAATCTGACCAAGTGTCTCTCGCAGATGATCCAAGAAGTAAGACACCATCCCTCTCGAACGATGCTGCAAAAGCATGGAAAGTTAAGGAGAGAAGAACAGCCATCCAAATGATAGTGAATGAAACACTTTAACTAAAACAGTTTGCGGAAATGATTCAAAGAAGAACTGCGCATATCAACGGTTTCAGCGGGGAGATGTTGAAAATTTTGGAGCAAGATGAAGATAACTTTTTTTTTTGTCCACCTAGTAGTTATACAAGAATTTGGGATCTGTTTATAGAATCTAAATACCAAAGAGATGAGCAATAAGTGGAAGTACAGTGACTCACCTCTCTCCAAGAGGGCTAAGGTGCAAAAACCTGCCGAAAATGTCATATTGTCTGTTTTTTTGCATTTGCTGCTCATTTATTGATTTTTAATTTGCGACTCAATGGGGAGCAACATGAGGGTTATTGACAACAGACCTTTAAATTTTTTACCACGGTCAAGTGACGAAGACATCACTTAAGCTAGTACTCCCTCCCACTTACCAAAGGTGCTGGCGAGGAGTCATTTGAACAGACTATATAGAGAAGGGTCAAGCCACCATTAGTGCCTATTATTGCACACTGCTGAGTAATCTGCGTGATGAAAGAAGGAACGATGCGGTGTGATCAATAAGGATGTCCGTCTTCTTGGTGACAATACACCTGTCCACTTCTGTCTATTTTGAAATTGAAGATTTAACCATACAAATCATTCTCAACCAATAAGGATGTCCGTCTTCTTGGTGACAATACACCTGTCCATTTCGAAGTTGAAGATTTGACCATACAAATCATTCTCGGCCCAATCTGCTGAGTTTTACTATGGTAGCCTTGAAAACAGCAAGAACCGCTGGGAAAAATTTCAGCCGGTTTTTCTCTAGGCAACTTTACGCAAATCGACTTATTTCCTAACACCACAGCTCTAGTGTGAAGATGGGAGAGAATTCCTTTCATACGCGGACACAAAGTTGACCGAAGAGGGAGTGCCGGACTCATCGGTACGATGAAGAAACAATAGAAAACTTTCTCCATTTTCAATACACAAATATCGCGTGGGAAGTGCCTAATTTCCGCAATATTCTTTCAGTTGAGTCAACTACTGGGGAGGAGAACGTGATTTTCGAATGTTTAAAGGTGTGGTATAGCAAGGAGTATCAGTTGGCCACGTGTGATGGAACCCACGCTATTTCTATTCTCCCGATTGTCTACTCCTGTTAGCTGCGGCTCAGGATGACTCGTATGACAGGGCTGTGACATTTAAAATAAATAATGGTAGCGGGATATTTATTAATTTAAATACTTGGTTTATGTCGGCTGGGTGTCGTGGTTGGTTTGTCGCAGGCCTTCTGTACCCAAGGTTGCGGGTTCGACCCCGGCCCAAGTCGATGGATTTTTCATGATGCAGAAAATCGACAGCGGCCATGTCGTATGATTATACAGCATGTAAAAGATCCCTAGGGGGTTCTCTAGGCAAAATTAAATCCTAGTACAGACTCGCATCGTCAGAGCTCAAGTGCCTCCCTCCAGGGAGGAAACTGGGCGTCAAAATTACCTGCGGTGATTGGTTTCCGCCAATAAGGCGCCGCACTAAAAAGAGATACCAGCTTTCGGGGATGTACTAGGTAGATGGATGAACTCTGTAATAATTGTTCATAATCTGCCATTAGAAAAAAATATTTGGTTTATTTACGTCACAGCTATTAATTACAGTATATACATTGAAGTTATTAAAAATATTGTTTAGATCATTAGAGTCCCGAATTGATGTAGGTGAAGGAGGAGGTTACATCCATTCTCTGCGAAAGTTTCAAACCGTCTAATCCCTCTGCTCTTTCTAGGTTCTCTGGATGGTAGTGGTCGGTTTCCTTAACCTTGAGTTATATCCGGTTCGTGGGTGGAGTATGGGGTTCCTCTCTGTGTCAAAGGTTGCCGGATAATGCCCAAAGACAAGACATCGCAATATTTTAAATATGCACGTGTTCATAGAGACTTGGTTATCCTATCCATAAAAAGAAGCCGATTTACAGCTGTGTGACGGGAAACGTTACAGGGCCCTTATAACTCTGAATAGTGATAATGTAGAGTGGCTTTTCTTTCTCACTTATTTTTGGTAATAGTTAAAACTTTACGATACTCCCTCGTGTTATTATTTAACCTAATTTTTTTGTTTGTTTATATGAAAATTAGAAAGAATTTATTTCCTTTTTATACGCCCAATTTTCGAAAAACTTGAATAATGGGGTAAAATTTATCATTACAAAAACTCATAAAGAGAGATGTGAATCGTTAAGATCGATTAAAGTCAAAGATTTGGAACAGCTTCGTTTTTGTCCCATGACAATTTTTGAAAAAAAAAATTATTTATTTTTAACCATTCATTTCTTGTAAGATAAATGATTTTCGTGTATTAAATTATATTCGATGTAACAAAAATATGGGCATCTAAATGCATAATTTCTTTTCCCTTCTACAGCGTATATTGAACACGTGGAATTTGTTTAAAAAAATTCAAAATTAAATGAATACTAAAGATATTTTGTTCATTTAATCCAAAGTGTCACTACAAAATCTAGTAAAAAATACAAAATTTATGATTCTTGAAGTCTTTAAATTATAATTAAAGCGTGAAATACATCAAATGCATCGAAAAATATTCATAAAATTTCTATAAATAAAAAAAAACATTTTCCAGAGTAAAAGACTTAAAAAGAAATCCCTGCTCAAAAACTTTTCCCGAGTTCTAAAAGAAAGAAAAAACACTGAAATATTAAAGTAGTTCAAAGTTTCATCTCTTTTGACTGTATCAAAGAAATCCAGTCCAGTTATGAGGGGAAAAAAAACATTTTTTTGCAAACATGGATGCAGTCTTATCCATGAAACTGGGATCAAAAGGTACTTTTTTTTTGTTAAATCATAGAAAAGTTCCTCTAAGAGCTTAAAAACTTCTGAAAGTTTATTTTTAACTCCTATTTCATAATTCTCAGCTTAGTATTCTTGTAAACACTTCACGCACAATGTATACTTATAAATTATTGATGGTCTTCAGTACAAAATTCATACGATTATAAAATCATACAAAAACAAAAAAAAAATCCTAATAAAGCAAAATTGAAGTTTTTTTAAATAAAATTTTGCTTAAAGATTTTTAAATTTAAAGAAAGTTAACAACTTTTTTTAAAAAACGTAAGATTAATCTTTAACTGCGTTTGATTTGCTATGCTTATATTTAATAGAACTTTACATCTTATATGCCCAGTGGTCGAGTATCGCGCTTCCACACCACAGGTCCGGGTTCTATTTCTGGGCTGAACAAGGTCAACTCAGACTTTCATCCCTACTGCAGTGGGTCGATAAATGAGTACCAAGCTTGTTTGGGGACTTAACACTGAGGGTCTCGCTTCAGACTGACCACCTGATCGGGACATTTGCTCATGCACCTCAGCGCCCAATGGTTACGTATACTGGGATGGACACAGTAGGCCTTGGCCCTCATGGGCTGCTGAGCCACTGAGTTTGAGTTTTGAATTTACATCTTATATATTTGAAGGAGAATAGAACTCTGGACCTTTGGTTCCGTAAGCAAGTACTTTAGCCGCCAAGCCAAAATGATCACCGTAGCATGGAGACTATTACTGGCTTACATAGATACCACCACCACATATTCATTCAAAACATCGTACACAAATAGATTCCGGCACGAAATAAACATTTAAAAGGTTTAATTCGGATAAGTCAAAAATATTAAATTATGTTTTTAACGAAAAGCAAAATTTACGAAAAGGGGAGGTTGGGTAAGCTACGTCATTCTAGATCAGCGGTCGCTAAACTTTTTAACCTCACGGACCAGTAAATTCATAATTTAAATCCCGCGGAACACTAAAAGGATTTAAGTGTTAATACATTTATTAAAAAAAATTGTGATCTAAAAGCACATAAAATGTACCTAGTTAATAAAATGAAACTACTAATTGTAACCAAATTATGAAAGCNCATCTGCTTGTTGTTCTTCCTGTTGGATAGACAATCATGAGTCACGATACTATGCGTTCAATAAAGCTTGTTTTTGTTTGATTCCATACCGTATGCGTTGTATTCCTTTTTCAGCGCTGATACTTTTGTCATCCTTTGCGTACATAATACTCTCCCTCATTTCAGAATTTCATGTCTCTCAGATGATTTTTCGTGAAATTATGGCAATAAATCCACCTGTTGCTTAAGTTTTGCGCACCAGTGTATATTTAATATTGAGCTCAATACGTTTGTAATCCCACCTTTAAATGCTTCAACTGATATACGTATGCGGCATACAGGAGAGTGAAACATTAGAAGAGTGCGAAACGAGATGAAACAAAACATGTCACTAAAACACACAATGCAGCTACAGCAAGCAGTACGACTTATTTACCGAGGTGTTATTCTATGAAATGGCGTTAATCTATGAAGTAGCGTTTTTATACTTTTCAAGTATTGTTATGAAAGGAATTATGTTTCAATGCATCTTAAAACATAACTTAACATGATGAGTAAATATAATGCCCATTTTTCTGGGGACCAGCGAAATTTTCTTGTGGACCACCACTTTGGCGACCTCTGTTCTATATAACGAACTTTTTCTTTTGTGATTCAATTTTTGTTCTCCCTTTTTTTAAAGTATTTCTCAAAAAAATTCAAGTTATTCTCTCTTTAATACATTTTCTGCTGATCATAAATCTGGAACTGTTTTTATCAGATCTTAACTCGCCGAGAGCAATAGAGTTCTGGGTGAGTGAGTGAATATTAACGTCGCTTGATTGATTGATTGATTGAATATTAACGTCGCACTGTTCGCGCACACGAGGGCTTTTGGGCGACGGACCACGTAATTTTAAACTATGGTCAAGTGACGTGGTCGACATCTTAGCTGGCACCCCCTCTCCTAACTACTACACCAACGGGAGGACGTTTCAGCTCTCGACAGATTTAACAGATTTACACGGTGGGTCTTTAGTGGTACTGGGCTCGAACTCGTGACATGTCTGCCATGATCCGATAAGTTCATCCAAGAAGTTCAACCTTTGATCCCCCCATTGCCCAGTTAGCCAGAAACATCTTCGATATCATCTTTCACCCTCAATTAAGTTGTCCCGTGTCCCCGTGTTCTAATTATAAAATAATGTATGTTTAATATGACTTGTATGCTTTAAATTATAAAATGTCATTAAAATTCGCTAATTTTAGTATAAAATTATATTCTTAATATTGAAAACACAAGGAATTCTTCGACATTCTTTTTTCTTGTTTTCCTTGCAGTTTTTCTTTCTTTTTTGGTGGGTAACATATATAAAATAAACATATATTAATTTTAAAAAAGATGTGAATAATTACTTTTTTAATATATAGTGTTTATGAATTTAAAATTTGTTTTATATGGTTTATATATAAAGTATATTAAAAGAGGAACCCATATAAAACGAATTTTCCATATAACGAACTTTTTTCCGGGATTTAGCGACTTCGTATTATAAAGGTCCGACTGTAAATTGTTTATGTCTCAAGTCCTCTTTCCTCATTAGGATTGATTGATTGAATATATTAACGTCGCACTGTTCAGCTACACGAGGGCTTTTGGCGACGGACCACGTAATTTTGAACCATGGTCAAGTGACGTGGACGACACCTGAGCTGGCACCCCCTCTCATAACTACCACACCACACCAACCTTTCCTCATTAGGAATTCGTTTTATGTGTTGGGATTCCACTAGACACGTGTGGCTAAGGTAGCATAGTGGTCAAGGTAATGGTCTTGTGGCAGGCGTGATACGAATTCGAGCATTGTACCTGTAGCCGCGGTAACCTATTGGTCAAGGTTTTGGAACGTGGCTAGCTTGTCACGAGTTCGAGCCCAGTACCACTAAAACCCGCCGTGTAGGGGCTCGATTCACATTAAATCTGTAGATAGCTCAAACGTCCTCCTCTTTATGTGGTGTGGAAATTATGAGAGGGAAAATCGCCACTTGACCGTGGTTCAAGACGCGGTCCGTTCGCCAATAGACCTCGTGCAGCTTTATAGTGGTACGTAAACATAACTAACTGTAATTCTCTCTCTCCCCTCTATATGTGTCGTGATATGAATAATGAAAACTGACTCACATCTACTAGAATCGTGTTTCAAAATCTTCCTAAAATGGGATTGTGGGAATTTGACAGGTGCCATCTGTGGTGTCATCCTCGTCAGTTCACCGAGATTCAAAATTATGAGGCATGTAGCCAATAGCCCTCGTATAGTTTCAAATGAGTGTTTATCGACGTCGCACTATAAAGCAACACAAGGGCTATTGGTGACTGACCAGTGGCGTAACGTACACACCCACAACCCCGCATTGAGGCGAGAGGAGGGCAGAACTCTACGAAGCCCAAAGCCTGACTTACGCTAAGTACGTACTCTTTTTGTAAGATCCGGCTTGGACCCCAAAACCTAACTTTGCAGGGGAGCCCTAATATTCTTCGTTACGCCGCATCGACTGACCTCGTAATTTTGAACCACAGTTAAGTGAGGGAGACGACTTCTTCAGTGGTCTAAAGTTCAAACTCACGTCGACTATGAGTCCATGACCATGAATGATAGCATAATCAAAGGTGTGAATGGTAACATAATCAAAGTTGAAAGTAATTAATTTTAATGAGATGAGACCAATTTATTGACAATTAAATCTATAGCTTTGTGGATAGTAGGCAAAGTATATTTTTGATAAACCTCCACTTATTTGTTTGAACTCGTATAATATAAACAAGGAACATTTTCAGCGATTGTTGAATTCTTAAATTTACGATTTCTATAAACATGTTTTCGCATATGGGGTCGTTTTGATCTTTTTCATCATGTGTAGAGAACTTGCCCATGGGCTGCTAGAAGGACGGAAAAAACCTTGAGACATTAAAAATTCAAATTCCTGACGTGCTATTTTTAGCAACTCGGGGGCGACGAGGTCTCGAAAATACTGGTTGACCAGTTGTTTCAATAAAGTGATGTATTTTAGTTGGTACTTTGTTTTTTTTTCTGGTTGAGATGGATTGGTGAGGTCTTGGAATTGTGCAACAAAATGTCATAGAATTCTGAATCACCAAGCAAAATGGATATACCAGAAGTTAATGAATCTGTGGCACAGTAGGCCTTGGCCCTCATGGGCTGTTGCCCTACTGAGTTTAGTTTATGTTAGTTTTCATGACCCTGGGCACTGAAGTGCATGATCAAATGTTCCGATCAGGTGATGAAGTGACATGAAACCCCCCAGTGTTTAATTCCTAAGCAAGCTTGGTATTCATTTATAGACCCACTGAAGGGATGAAAGGCTGAGTCGACCTTTCCCAGCCCGGGGTTTTAATCCTGGACCTGTGGCGTGGAAGAGCGGTACGCTACCACTTAGCCACTGGGCTTCAAAAAAAGAAAAATACCAGTTCCAATTTTTAATGCTGCAAAATCAAATGTCTTCCGCTGTAATTGCATAAAGCTTTGCCATATTAAATAACTAAACGTCATTCGAATTTCATACAGGCTCTTACTCTCTTGGGGTATACAATTTTTGTGTAAGTTTCATCTCTACCTCAACTAGGTATTCGATTCCAACTTAGTTGGATCCCTAGTCGGATTATCAGCTTTGTGAATATCAAATGCCTACAGTTTCCACACACTTTCTATCTTCCCTCCCTTTCAGTGACCATCTGAATACTTAATTCCATCCGTAGGAGCTTAAACTTAGAAAACGTTTCAATAACATCCATTTTCTCGGTGAAAGGATCAACACACTTTCCTAGGGGCTGATGAACATTAATTATATCTAGCCTCTTTTCCTCCATATTTTTAACCGATAAAGATTTGGAAAAGGCTCTAAATAACGGTTTTATCACTCAGATGTCTTATTAGAACCTTCCTTGTTCCAACTCAAATCCACTCCCCACGAAACTCAATTTTGCTGAAAGCTGCCAATTGTCCCTTAAAAATGTATTCAGACAAATATTCTTCTTCGGCAATACTTGTGGCAGCCGAGTGCCATCTTCTGTTGTCATGGGGAAATGGAAAAGGTGTCTCTGCCTCGTGTATTTTTTCTCCTTTATTTATATCCAGCGGCTATAGTTCTATTTCCTTCCAATAGTCGCGAGATTTAGGGTCTTTGGGAGAAGAATATTAATGAGTTTTGTACACGTACCAAATATCCTCTTATATAAAATAAGAAATGTTATTATTTTTTTCTTTCATTATGAATAAGAAGAATCGCGATTTTTCTTTTATCAAGAGTATTGTTACGAATTTTGTGTAAATAATCTGTATTTGATTGTGTCATGCATTTATATTACTCTATGTTATATTTATTTTATGTTAAAATTGTAATATTCATAAGCAATGCCGTTACTTACGCTATAGTGGCGATTCAATGAGAACTTGGTGAAATCTTGGCGATAGAGCCAAATTGGCATCATATTTAACGAC
Organism: Trichonephila inaurata madagascariensis; assembly: GCA_019973955.1. Classification (NCBI taxonomy): domain Eukaryota; kingdom Metazoa; phylum Arthropoda; class Arachnida; order Araneae; family Nephilidae; genus Trichonephila; species Trichonephila inaurata. The sequence goes on along the minus strand of BMAV01008881.1, from coordinate 2,500 downwards.
CAGGTTGGCCACCAATTTGGTGACTTTGGCAACCATGTTGGCTATTTTAAGACCCTCTGGATTCTTCTAGAAAGTAGTGGATCTCTCCACTAATTTCACGCACTATGACGCGCGCGGATTTTTCTGGAAGTTTACGCCGGGTGTAAAAAATAGAGCACAGTCAGTCTTGAGCACAGTCCACAACCAGTCAGTCTTGATTCAACCAGCGATTAGTGTGCATTGTTTTTCTTACCAATTAGCTCGGCTGTGCTTGTGAATAATCTTTTACATACGTGTATTTTAAACACTGATAATTGTGTTTGATTGCTGTTGAAGGTGTGAAGACCTTCGGAGATTTACTCTGTGAATATTGCTGCGGAATCATGTATTTAAAGAATTGGATTTTTGATAATAAATTCGCATCGCTCTTTAAGAACTGTTATTTTTCTTTGTGACTGTTTTGCATAAAATCCTCGATGCGGGATCTACGTAACAGTATTAACCCGAAATGAGCTAAATTCATGTGACGTCATAATTATATGATAACTACGATCATGTTTTCTTAGCCAATAAATTCATGTGACGGTATAGCCACATGATAAGTACAATCGCGTGTTTCCAGCCAATGGGCTCAACTCATGACGGTCACATGATAACGTAAAACACGGGTTCTCCATTGAATTCAAAATAGACATCAAATTAATTGTACTTGTTTCATTTATAAAACTTGAGTAAAATTTCAAATTTTATAATTGAGTAAAAAAGTTCACATGCTATAAAAAATAAATTTCTTCAAATATTTTCTACTTAAAGAAAAATCGTATTTTGTGCATGTACTTTAAAATAAAACGATTCATGATATTTATCATTTTTCGTAACAATGTGCGATGTTTGAACTGATAACTTACTTATACAAACTATCTTTCACCCACTCTTTAAAACTTCATAATTTACACAGCTGTAATTTTTAAAACTGAATATTTCCTTAACTACTGTAAAACATTGCACAAAATTTTAGATATAATATTTTCTAAAACACAAAAAAAAAAATCAAATGTATATAAAAAAAATAGCACTTTATATTTATAATTCCTATATGAAACAATTCATATTTGACACGATTGATGTTAAATATTTAAACTTTCTATGCCTGAAAAAAATGTAAAATTGAAATTATTGAAAATAGAATTGTAAAAAAATGTATATATTAATTATCTTTTGGTGTATAAATGTTTTAATTTTTCACTTTTTCTACAAAGCATAATTTTTTGCCTTTAGGTACACTTTTTAAAAAAACTATTTTGCTATATATTGGTAGTTCCAAATTTTTTATACTTCTATACAGGATTCTTGTGTAAATAGTGAACTTATTTTTTTTTAATCTAAGTTGTACATAGTTTTTTTAAAGATAGTTTTATGTGTGAAAAAGAGGAAAAAAATAAAAAATTTCAAAATTACAAAGTCTTATAATTTTTTAAAAGAAACTGCCTTAATATTTTACTAAAAACAGTAGGTTCACTATATTTTGTGTATTGTTTTATAATATAAATATTTTACATCTTTAAGAGATACTTTTTTTTAAAAAAATGATACCGAAACATAAGCACATGTATTATGAGATCTCAAAAATTATGTCCAACTTAAATTAAACAAAAAAAAATTTTTTTTAACTAAAAAAATTATTTTTATTTTACAGAATGATTAAAATATATTTATATATATTAAAGTATCCGACTGCGTTCGGAACCGTGATTTTGCAAAAGCGTATATATGGGTAATATTTATGATATTTAGTGTCACTTAGATTAGAAAATGCATATAAAATTGTTTTAAGAATAGTATTACAATAAAAAATTATTTAAGTGCACTATTTTGACAAAAGATGAACATAGAATGACCCATTTTCAAAATATTCTCCTTTTGTGAAAAATGCTTCTATTATAATAATATTCTGCCTGTATATAGCTCAGACCTCTCTACAGAGGCTCAACTAGAATTTTTGAAATATATAACTTAGAAGTGGGTTTATCCATATTTTACGACAACAGAGGGGAGCAATTTTAAGAAAAAAACGCCGATAATTATTTTAATTGGTTGTAATTCTGAAAATAATGTGATTTTTTCAAAAATTCTAGTTGAGCCTCTGTACAGAGGTCTGAGCTATATGCAGGCAAAATATTATTATAATAGAAATATTTTTCACAAAAGGAGAACATTTTGAAAAAAGGTTATTCTAGGTAATTTTTTGCCGAAATATTGTATTTAAATAATTTTTTGTCACATTGTCCTTAAAACAATTTTACACATATATTCTAATCTAAGTGACACTAAATATCATGAAAATTATCTATTTATGCGCTTTTTTGAAATCACGGTTCCGAACGTAGTCGGATACCTTAAGATCACAAAAAAATCTAAGAGCTCTATTGGAAATTATTAAAGATATATGTCCATAAGCAAAGAATCTTATTTTTGCATTTTACTCTTTCGAGCATGTCTTGGTACCTTTAAATATAAATTA
>BMAV01008880.1:0-17121 GCA_019973955.1 Trichonephila inaurata madagascariensis | reverse complement strand
TTACGGGTTTTCTCTAAAACTCTTTTTACGTTATTTGGTCTACGTCCTATTTCAGAATTCCTCCAGTTTCTACCATTAGCTTTAAAAATTAGGCATCCTATGCGCATTTTGACCTCGTCTTTCTATATTATCGTTCTGATAACCCCTTTTTTAATTTGCAAAATATCTCTTTCGAATTTAGCTAAGATTTCCCAAAAAGTTGTATCGTGTTTTGTGGATTTCGCACTTCCACATAGTCTTGGATCTGTGGTTCGAGTCGAACTAAAATATGATCCACTAACTCTGCTTGGGACATTCTAATTCTAAACTTCTATTTTGTACTATAAACGAAATCAGTAGGATCCTGATTTTTTTCCCTGCTGGGACGCGTAAATTGGACTGTAGTTTTTTTCTTTTTTTTGACCGCGGAAAAGCCTTCGCTAATTCAGTTTGAGCTGTGCAAAATCCGTGGCTGTATTTTGCACTAACAACGATCCAAATACGAATACCAATCTTGAGCCCTTCCCCCTGAGATGATTTTTTAAGTAAGACAGACAGATTACTTGGGATTTCAAGTAACTGTATGTTGTTCTCAATGACTCGATAAACTCTGCAATGTTCTCTGCCCCTTGAAAAGTACATTTCAGGTAGAACAGTACTTCCACCTACATTACCTAACCAGAATTATATATAAGTTCGGCGCCATTGGACATAGCCCTCCTGTGATGACTATGTCGTTCCGGTTCCGAAGCTAGAGGTGTGGGATTATCAAAATGATGAGACATAGTAGTTCTTAATACAACTTTTATTAAGAATAACTTATATTACTTAATTCTAATTTGACAACTATATTTAAAGTGAGATTTAACACAATTAAACCTTGTATTTAAGTCAGACCCCGCAACTAGATCCTTTATCTTAATTATAGTTAATAAAACCGATTCATCTAAATACCTATGTCAAATATTACCTTTTGCAGATCTCCTTCCTTCACCTATAGAGATATTTATAACTCTTTATATACGAAGATTCAACTTCTTTATATTGGGTTTCTATTCCTTCCAAAGCTATCGGACTGCCAACTCTTGATCTGAAAAAATTCCACACTACTATCTCTAAGCTTGCCGCGCTATTTATCAGAATGATTCCACACTAAACTATTCTAAGCTTGCCGCGCTATTGATCAGAATGATTCCACCTACTATCTCTAAGCTTGCCGCGCTATTGATCCCGAATGATTCCACACTACTATCTCTAAGCTTGCCGCGCTTTTATCATCAAAGCTTCTATCCTTTTTAAAGTCTATCTCATTTACATATTTGATCCGTTTCTCTTCTTGGTATTGGGTTGGAAAAGTTTTGCCATTAATCGTGGCCGTCAAAGAACATAGGAGTTATGTTAGCAGAAGGACGCGAGAGACGTCACAGTCTGACTCATGATAAACTGAAATTACTCGAGTTAAGCTCAACTTAAGGTTAGATCTCATAAACATACTGGTAATAATAATAATATCTACGTATCTAACATAATAAAAATATTTTACTGTTTGACTGTTTAGTTTTATTATTGAATTTCTGTTAAGATCATTCTATTATGATTTTTAAATATAATGAACGATATATAAAAATTAATAATAAAAATTATTTAAATAAAGATTCTAGCTAAAAATTAATCAGTCATATAAAATTACAGAAGCAGACCCTTCAAATGCAAATTTAGGAATACCTTCAAATTATTTCACAGTTAAAAACTTTACATACAATTTTAAGTCTAGAAAGAGAAGCAATAGTAAAACTATTCAGCAATTATATAAATATATAATTTTCTCTTACAGTGATCACACTAATTTCTTTATTTCAACTCTCGCATTAAAATCCTTTCTAATTGTTTTTGTGGTACTTCTGAGAATTAAAGTTGATATGTCGTTGACAATGCTCATATAACAGGTTATAATGTTGTTGTACAGCATATTTAACAGTGAAATTCAGGCCATCAAATAATCAATCTTTTATTTTTAAAAAAGAAACTCTCCTTTTATTTAAAGCAGAAAAATTCAATGTAACGAAAATCATATTTAAGAAAAAGCTAGAGCAACGCTTAGAGTCATGATTTAAAGCAAAATCTACTCGTTCTCATGCAATGAAAAATTTCCATCATTTCAAAAAATAATAATAAGGATAGTAAAAAAATTGTGCGGGGGATGACCCCCAGATAAAATTAAAACTTCTGATTTATTCTCGGCAAAAGTATCCAATTGTTCATAGGAACTATTTTTCATTTTACGACATTTTCACAAGCGGACGTTGAGTAGTTCACTTTTTCGTACCTTTATCGGGGGATTTGTTTATTTTATCCATTTTCTGTAAAGAGCAATTTTTTAATAATTATGCATTCTTATATATTTTTTTGAACATGTACAATTTAAATATCAATTAGTCTAATTATTTAAAAATATTTATGTGTAATTTATTATGTAGATTATATTTATATAATATATATATTTGTATGGTACGCGTTATATATTTTACGTACTATTGCAACAATGCTAACTTTTCGAATAATTCGCCAAGTTGGCAACCCTGATTTCCTATGTGTCACACGCACTGAATTAGCAACCATGTGCTTCCTTTAATATGATGTCACCAATATCGTTAGGATAATACGTAAGTACCATTTATATAACTTATATATCGCCGTATAATATGTACGGCTGGGAAAAGGTATGCCCTGACAGCCGTTTAATTTTTTTAAAATTCACTAAGCAAACAAAAGGAAAGGGTTCGTACTCTTTTAAAATTAATGCTTTTAATTTCGCATAATCTCTTAATTGTCATCACCAATATAAACCAAAATTTTAGCAACTTTCCCTCCAATTAACTGCATTAAAATTTGTTTTATTCTTTATCACATTTTGTTCTTAAACTTTTACTTTAAAAAAAAACCTTATGACGAAAGGGTTATTTTTTTTGGCGAAAAAATTAAAAATCTATCAAAAAAATTTTTTGCAAGGCAAGCTGGGCCAGGACAAAAATCACGAGCAGTTGAACATATAACCTTCAGTCAATCGGACCACCCCCGCCGGAACAATAGGACCAATAATAGGGGGAGGGTCGAAGGCGGGTGATCTGTCCCCTTCCGCATATTTCTAGAAAACCCCTTTTTGTATCCCTTTTTACGGAAACAAAGCAAAGGTTCGTTGACGCGGGTGTATAGCTCAGTGGTGACATTCGACTAGACGGGAGGTTTCCCGGGTTAAACCGTGTGCCCTTCTTCAGGGGAAATGAAGAGAAATATTTTACTGGGGAAATTTTGAGGCGGGAATGATTTGCCCCGTTCAATTTTGAAAATTTTTCATCCGGACGGGGTGCGCGCGCATCCTAAAATTTACCTTCATCCTATTTCTCTAACGCCCCAAAAGAAGTATAACTTCAAAAATAGATCTCATGTTTCATTTATTCATAGCACAGGGTGTACCATTATTTGTACAGCTTTAAAAAGTTAATCTTATATGAAGGAATGCTTTTTCAACAATATTATACGTTGAATTTATACAGATTTCGTTTGTTGTTGTAAACGTAACTTATGCAACATGTCTTCATTTTTACGTTGCACAATTGTAGTGGCAGGAAAGTTCAAGACAAATTTTTATTCCTTATCTTTTATAAATTCTGAGGATTTCAAAAGTATTTCTTTTAGTTCAACGATTTTAAACGATTCATGTACTATTTAACCGATTTCTTCTAATGCAGCTAGCAAGTCAACTTTTGTAACATTTTTAATCATTATTCATCATAAACAATTTTCAACGGAAAAATCAAACTCACCTTTACTAGATAATTCGTTAAGACGTCTAGTTCTCAACGGAGAGTGTCAGCTTGATAACTGACTTTGAAATTTTCTTATAATAACAAAATCCCTCTCCGCGCGCTATTTCCTACTTAAGAATAATCTTTTCAATTATTTTTACTTGCGCTCCTCTTCTGACGCTCACTAATTCAAGTTGAGAGGAAGTGGGCTGCAGGAAAGTAATATTTAAAGGAAGGAAATAAAATTTTATGGAAAAAGGTGGGCACGAAATTTTTAACAAAATGACTCGACCCAAAAAGGCTTTCAATTTAGAACTAAGCGAGAGTCGTCGATCTGAGCACGATTTCCGACTAGTGCCGAGAAAAACCGAATTAGCGTAAAGCTCCCGAATCTGACGCTTCATTTAAATTTATTCTTCAGCAAAACGGGCCTAAAGAGAAGTTATCAATTCAACAATGAAGTGGCAGCTACACATAAATACGAGTGTTGGGGCAAAAGTCATGGCAACTATTTTTTTTCTTGAAGAGATACCAGTCCGGTTGGAAAATATAACATATACAAACGAAAGGGCAAGGTGTTAACTACATGTGGACAATGAATAGCACTGAAATATCGTAACACCCCTAATTTATTTTTGGTAGTATAAGGGCAATATGGCCTTCAGGGTACAAAAGAATGATAATACAGTAAAATAAAGTTGACATGGCAAACCTGGGCCTAAAGCCCCTCTTTTACCCCCCTGCTACTTACCACACGCTGCCAATATGAGAGCGCTGAATACATTCGTCTAAATTTGAATCGAGTCACCGTTGGCGCACAGCATTAGCAATGCCCCCGTGTTGCAAACCTCCTCCCCGTATTCTTTCCCCCAACCGGGAATGAGATCAAAGTCACGGGGAAATGTGGGGGAAGTACGGTGGATGACCGGTCGCCCCGAACGTTGCTCATCACTGGTTGACACATTTCCCTTTTGTGAAATTTCCCCCCACCATGCTATGATGGTATGGGGGGGCACTATTCCCAAAATTCATTAATTCACTGTGACATTCAATCGCATTTCTCCCTGGAAAACGGCTTTTTTGATTAGCGCGCTGTTCAACGCGGGTTACTTCCACCTCGATGACCTCACCAATTGACTGATTTCATACCCCTGCGGCACTCCCTTTATCAAAATCTAATGTTCTGCATACGCACTATGCCTGCATACCTTCCACACGACACATATACATTTCTGATCCGTTCACATATCTACAAAAAAAAAAATTCCCAGACTTTGCCCCAACCCTCGTACAATAAGAAATATAAAAGTTTTCATACCTCACGTTCGCTGCAGGTAATTAAAGCAATCCCTTCTTTCTGATCATGGGCCGGCAATAGATCAAAGCGCGATACAGTTGTGATATTAAAGTTAATGTGTTTGCACGAAGTCAGCATACAACTCCACTGTCTTTATTCCGCTAAAGATTGTAAAAATGCAATCTCAGGGGCCTTTTTCCTCATATCTAAAGGAAATGATACAGGAAGGAATAAAAACCAAACACATTCTAATCAAACCATTGCGAATTAAAATGGACAATGTGAAAAAAATGTTATAAATAATAGAAAATCTGTATGTATCGAATTAAAAAGAATCAACCGGAATTGCACAGAAAGCATCAGATATGATCCAATGAGTCAATTAAAAAATTTCAATTTTCCATTTAATCAAAAACAAAAATATTTGATTAATGAAATAGAATAGAATTTTTGCATCAAGAAATCCCTTTTAAAAAATCCGGAGGAACTTCCCTTAATCTTATTTGCGAATGAAAATTTTCCGGAGGTTAGGTTATAATATAAACTCGGGAAAATACTTATTATTATTACAATAATAAAATTATATTATTTTAATATACCAAAGCATCTCTTATTCTTTTTCTCTCTTTTTAAAGCTCTTTAAAAATAAACAAAATACTTATGTTTCTTTTCCAATCGAATTAAATATTTGTAAGTTTTCATGTTTTCGGAAATGCACTGATAAAAAAAAAAAGAAAAAAAGTATATTATCTCTAGTACAGTACTTGAGTGAAACAAGAAAAACTATTTTATTTAATTTATATATTTGAAAGAAAAATTCTAACTGTTACTCTAGTAAAACGATTTTTTTCCCTCAAGAGTAGATTGTGAATAAATAAATAAGAGTTAGAGAGAAAATTCAAGCGCGCGACATTTTTCATAAGATTTTAAAAAGTTTTTTTATACATTCATTAGTGGAACTAAATAAAGCGACAGAGAAGGCGCTTTTTCAGCCAATGTTAAATCCTATTATTTATAATGAATAATTTTATTCGCATAGAGCGATATTTGACTCGAGGATTAAATAGAAAAAATAATAGAAAAAAATAAACACAAAAATGTCATTCAAAGGATTAAAACAATTTAATTTTTTCCTAAGGGAAAAGAATTCTGCAGAAAAATAAAATATTTGTTTTGATCATATAGCAACTTTTGTTCAAAAGTAGTTTTAAGGTATCCGACTACGTTCGGAACCGTGATTTTGCAAAAGTGTATAAATGGATAATATTTATCATATTTGTGTCATTTGATTAGAATACATGTATACAAAAATTTTTTTAAAGGGGATTTTGACAAAAAAAATTTTTTAAATACAATATTTTTCAAAAATTTAAAAAATAATTTTCTTCAAAATGTTCTCCTTTTTTGAAAAAAATGCTTCTATTATAATAATATTTTTTCCTGTATATAGCTAAGACCTCGTACAGAGGGTCAACTAGAATTTTTTAAATATATAACTTAGAAAAGTTTATCCATATTTTACGTTATTAGAGGGACAATTTTAAGAAAAAAAATCAGATAATTATTTCAATGGGTTGTAACTTTGAAAATAATGTGAATTTTTCAAAAAATTTATAGTTGACCTCAGTACAGGGTCCGGGTATATACAGGCAAAATATTATTATAATAGAAGCATTTTTCAAAAGAAAAAAAAAAAGGATTCTAAATTTTTTACCAAATAAATTTTTTTAAACATTTTTTTTCCAAATTTCCACCAATTTTTAACATTATTCAAAATGACACAAAATAGAAAATATCATTTATGCCCTTTTTTAAAACACGGTTCCAGGCTATAAAAAACTACGCAACACATCTCCCAAAATTCCGAAATTTTTGTATTTTATTTCCCCAAACTTGTAGCATTCAGCAAGTAAGTTATTCGTAGAAAATGTTTCTTTTGTAGTTAAATAAATACTATAAATAAGCTACTATAAATAAGTAGTTAAATAAGCTTTAATAGATAAAGACGTTTTATATTTTCCTTTCACTTAGAATTTGGGTTCCATTATTACGAACATTTTTACTGCTGGGGGAGATTATCAAATTCTGGTAAAATATTTTCAGCTTTAAATTTAATATATACAGTTATTTATATTACCACCTGGGACTGGAATGACTCTTATAAGATGTCAGTCTGTCTCTCCCATATACATACACAGTAATTTTCTGATTCCATTCGTTTCTCTGTCAAAAGGATATTACAGCTGGGAAGATCAAGGTAAGGTAGGTGTGGTCAAGGTAGAATATTCTTTCAATAATAGTTGTTGTTACTAATCTCCCGTTTGATCAGACGAAGTTAGACCAGATCAGTGAAACCGGTGGCTTGAATAAAACCGTTGCTAGAAGTGAACTATTATGGATATCTTCCCAGTCCAGTTCAAGGCTGTCCAAGATGTGCTGAGGTGAAGCTGTTCTAGCTGGCATTTAGAGCAAATAGGAAACCTCTTATTGCCTCCAGAAAAGTGAGACTTTTTAAGTGCCCACTAGCAAGTCGGGACATAAAATCCAGAGTTCTTTGTTGTTACTTTTGCTCTTATGATTTTCTCTAGTTCCATGTCAATTGCAGTTAATTCGCTTCGGAAAACGGAACAGAAATCTGAGTTGCTTTGTTATATGGAGTGTGTTCTTTCGAGGTGTTTGAATATAAGTTCCACTGTCTGCCCGTATATCTATTTTACTGCCATCGGTATAGATTATGTTATTTGGAGAAATTTTTTTTGATGATCTCCACGGTCAATCGATTAAGGAGGTCAGGTTCAACAATAATACATGGGTGGGAGTGATCTGGACGACAAATTCTGATTTCAAATGCCGCCAAGTCACCAGGTTTGACAAATAGATGCAGCTGGAAAAATATAGAAAGTTGATTATTTGGAAATAAAGCTCCAAAATGCCCGCGACACTTCTTCATAGCCTACACAAGGACGAAACAGGGAAGCAACAACAATCATTCGAAACTTGGACAGAGAATGGTGTGGTTCATTAAAAAAATGTGATTCTGTGATTACGGATTTGTATGATTTTATGTGTATTAATTGCTTCATGTTACATACATTTGGTCAAGAGAGTTCCAGAATAAAATATAATTCGGATAATTCCAATAGAATTAGCTTACTAACTGCCTGGACCGTTCTTAGCAAAATTCAGATACAGTGAAAATCGTTTAACAAAGAAACTGAGAGGGAATGAAATATTTTTCGTGTTGAAGCGTATTGCAAAATATATATATATATATATATATATATATATATATATATATATATATATATATTCAACAAAATTAAGTTTTTTAGAGTAATTTTATTTGCATATATATATGCATGTACTTAATAAAGATCAATGAAACAAAAACAACGTTCACAAAGAAATTCAATGCAAAATTTAGCAATACCAAAATGTTACAGATTTCCATTACCGTTTTCTGTTTTTTCAACAGCTTTAAAAAAGATCCCTTTTCATTTTAAGTGAAATAGAAGTTTACTTTCCCCCTGAGTACTTTGCCATTGTGCTCGAAAAAAGTTCTGCTAAAAAAATTATTCACACTGCAATGTACTCGTCACTGAATTCCATAACCCACTAATGAGAGATGAGATGTTTTTGTGTGGCGCTTATAGGAGTGGAGGATGAAAGTAGTTTAGATAAACAAAACTGTGTCTCGTGTCACAGGTTATTCCGAGGGTATTTCAAAGCCAAGTTAGCCTCCTTTCTACGAAACATGTATAACTACCTCCCCTTCATTTCACACCTCCTCTTAAATCTCGCCTGTACGGTTGGTATTTCCATATTTTGTTCATCCCCAGAAAGGAAATTTTTTCGTGTTAAGCGATTTTCATTTCGTATCACGAGAAAAAAAATATATAAATACATAGCAGTTTGTCAGGACCATTGTTTTATTTTGTGTTGACCAATATTTCGTTTTAAGCGCTTTCGCGTTAAAAGTATCTCACTGTATAACTACATTATCCATTTACTTTTGGAATCATATTCTACTAGAATTATGAAAAATTCCCCATTTTTAAACCTTTTAAAAGTGAAACCGTTTTATAAATGTATTCTTTTATAAGAGGTTTTACTATATTTTAAATGTATTCTTTAAATAATATTTTAAATAAGAGGATTTCTCCTAATTTTTCACATGCATCTGTAATTAGCAAATATTCCGTAAAAACTTGAAAACTTTAAATAAACTGCTATCTTTACTTTAGGGGACTGACTGAATTTGGAATTACGATTTAAAAAAAATGCCTCTAAATGAATAATTTTTCTGAGATATTAAGTGTCACTTAAATTTGAAAAATTCTTCTCATGTCCTAATCACTTGCTTATTTTTCTTAGAAGTCAATACAGCCCTAATAAAAGGAATTATTGTTTTTATAAATGAAAAATACAATCAATGCTTTAAATCAGAGGTGGGTGAACTTTTTGAAGGTGCAGGCTACTTCTAATATTTTAAGGGGTTGCGGTCCGCCCAATGGTGTAGGTGTGACCATTCTATATTAAAATTGCATGTACTCTTTTTTTAACACTTGTTTTCGACAATGTACTCCTCTTTTAAAATATGACAGAATACTATTTTTACTACAAAAACACAAGTAACACAAAATTGTCAAGTTTAAAAGGGATTGGAAACCTTTCTCTCTCTCTGTACTGACAATGTTAAATTGGATGTTTTCGATGTACCTTTTCTCAAAATCTGTTATATGTACATGCTTGAAATTTTTTTCATACAAAAAAAAGTACCCTCTCATTATACAAAAAATGAGCTTTTATTTTTGTTTTTTAAATTATGAAGTATTTTAAAAAAATTCGAAATTTGACCCATTTTTTTTAAAAATTTGTAAAAAAAATTTTTGGTTTTTTTAAAAAACCATTTCGTATATATTGACATCATTATAAATATTTCAAAAAAAATTACATACCTGTGAACAGTAGTTTCTCAGAAAGGTACGTCGTTAAAATTTTTATTTGAGATAAATTGAATTTAATGTTGTGAGACATCTAATCGGCTGAAATAAAAAATAAGGGGGCCCCAAATTTAAAAAAAAAAAGATACATGTTTTTTTATATCAGACGTTACCAAGTAAAAAGAATATTTTGTTTTTTTTCGATTAAAATGGGGTTCCCGACAACGATTTTTAAAAAAGGTTTTGGGCTTCTAATTTCCCAATTGAAGGTATTTTTTGAAGGTTAAAATCTATACAATTTGAAAATGTAAAATCTCAAATGGTCAAAAAAAAAAGATTTTAGCTTTCCAAACTTCTTAATTTTGAACTATAAGCGCTGCTAGATGTGGGTGCATTTATTGCACTGAGCGGGGAACATACATGAACCGTGAATCAAACCGATGTACGTTTTTTAATTTGTTCGCTGCCAGGTTTCCCGCCTTTGGGGGGACATGACATAAACCCAAAAACCCCGAACCCGAAAATGTGGAGAATGGGATGATCAAAAAAACCCAAACCCGTTTTCCCGGGAAAAGTTGATCATCAACATTTATTCTTTTTCCTTCAGTCGGCGTGATGGGCAAAACGTTTATACGGCTGGCATCGCAGTGAGCGTTTTTCCCCCTTAACTTGCGCTTTCAATAAAGGGTACATTTTATTTTACATTTATGGAATCATTTACAAGTAAACACAGCTACATAAATTTGGGAAAAATTTTTCTCCATTCTAGCTGGCGTGGGTATTCCATAAATATGTTTCTTTAGAAAGGCGCTTTTAGGTCTTACTAAAGGTGGCCACCCCAAAAAATGTTTTGGGTTACCCACCGGTTGATCGCGATCACGATCCATCTATGTTTCAAATCAGTGGTCTTCAAACGTTTTCAACTCACGGAACCCCTAAAACAGAAGGAACTCCTAGAACTTGAAAGCGTTTCTGGAACCCCATTCGACTCATAGAACCTTGATATTTAAAAGTAAACAACATGTTATAAATTTCTTTATGAGAATGCTATTAAATAAGTATTGCATTTATTATTAAAAAAAGTTAATCTACTTTTAATGTGACCTACTCATTATTAATATTAATCAGTGATCCAAGTGTCAAATACCCATGCATTATGTTTGGGATACGTGCTTGCATTTATTCACACAAGCTGTCGAATTACAGGTCTATTGAAATTATTTGAAGCTGCATTAGATATTCTGAGCTCAATTTGTTTCTATACTTTGTTATTGTAGCCACTCACGTTGAGAAATATTTTTCATTTATACACATTACACTGAATGGCATTAAAATGTTTATAGCTGTAGAAATACTGTGTATTTTGGATGAATTTGCAACATACAATTTTGGAGCTGTTCTTGCTTAAATTTAGATTTCAAACATCAAATCTATTGATATGTTGATAATCCGTTCTTTCTCTTTAATTGTGTAGGTATTTCTCCACAAATACAAAAGGGTGTATATTTTCCGATAGAAAGCTATTTAGTTTTGTAAGACATTGTACCAACGAGTATAAAACTATCTCGTTTAACCCGAGATAGTGAACAAAAAAAATTCCGAATCAAGTAGGAAGTATATATATAAAGATTAAAAGTGTTTTAATGTCCTTTTATTATATTATAATAAAAGTTTAAAAAATATTGCAAAATAAAGCTTCTATGCATAAAATTTTAGTTTCTTAATGTGACAGGGATGAGTTTTAAATCCTTGTAGTTATACACACTTCATGTAGAACGTGAATATATTTTGCATACACATTTATTAGTTTTCCATTTTTTTAATTATGCCTCGTGGAACACAGTTTGAAGACCACTGCTTTAAATGAATAGAATTTCAATGATTGCAAAACACTGATTTTAAAACAGTTTAAATTAATATGCATTATTATACTTGAAGAAAATGGGTTCCAATCCCATAATATGATGTTATTTTAAAATTGATTTTAACGGGAATGAATTTTTCCAGGCTGGGTGTGGACTGACAGAGGTTTCCTAGCGCCCCAAAGGTGGTGGACATCGCCGGCTGTTCGGCAGTCCATTTGGTTGGGGGAACGTCTGCCTTAGTTGCTGCAATCATGCTCAAGCCCCGATTGGGTCGTTACGACAATGAAGAAAACTCTTTTCTTTCTTTGGGATCTCCAACCAATGCACTAGTTGGAATGTTCATGCTGTGGTAAGCGAATTTTTGAATTTCATTCATTTTAAAAAAGTATTTATTTTGATAAATTACACTGTCCTGAAAAAATTTAAGTTTTTGAAAAATGCAAGATTCTCAGTGATTTTTGGCGTATTGGTAACTGATTTCGAAAATGACATCATTTTTTACATCATCAGGATGTTTGTAGAATTCAATCTCGATATTTTGCAAAATTTTGTTTTAAAGGATTTTTGCAAAACAATTTAACCAAGGTACTACCATCTAGCAATAGTCATTTAATAATCCAGTTGTAATCATGTAAATATGGATTTTTAATGTGGGGCAAATTGAATTTTTCACCAAATTGTGATGAAAACTGCTTTTGCAAGATCTCCACGACACACTTCTAGTTGAAGAAAAACAAAGTATTTTTTCTTTTTGAGGTTATTTTACATCAAATATGCACAGTTTCAGCACCAAATCATTAACATGCTATTTTTGTGTTGTTTTACTGCGATGAGTTTTGCTTAAAATAAACAATACCCTAAGAGGAACAGACATTTACGCTAGTGTAAAGTTTGAAACAAATTTTGAAGCTCCTCTAAAAACAAAAATTCTCCTCTAACTCTAACAAAGAAACTCCTCTAAATTTCTGGCCCTGAAATTTGAGCTCTTTTTCCTTTTAAACTTCTGATGTGATTCTTTTTATGATTTCTATATCTCAGAAGCCTATCGTTAAATTTCAGCAGTAGTTGGCAGAAGCGTATTTTATATATCATATTCTTGATATTTGCGTTCCATATATCTTTTGATGGAGGAAATTTTCACTACCTGTTGTTCACTGACTTATATCCCTCTAAATTTTCGTGGAAAAGTTCACATATGAGTAAGAAAGGAGAATATGCGACCCAATAAACCTAAATTCTTTTTTATGAGTTAATGTATCTGTAACCTAAACAGAACTCTCCCCCATCTATACTTATCAAAACAGCGACATATGGGGATCAAGTTACTTTAGATAGGACACTGTGTCTCTAAAAAGGGCACCGACGATTCTTTCCTTGTGCCTGGGCATAACATGTGTGAACTGTTTGGGAGAATGTCTTTGATGTCACCACAGCTTTTTTTCACCGACTTACAGACGATTGTTAGTCAAAACGCTTTATAGGAAGGAAGCTTTGATGAGCCAGCCTTTGTATTTAGGTTCCCCTGCTGTATCTTAGGACGCAGACAATTTGAATGGAGAATGTCGGCAGTGCAGAGACAAGGCAATATCCTCAGTGAAAATGCTTGACAAGACAAATTTGCAAGCCCCCAGATAGTAGACACTGCCGAGCCGTTTTGTGAGGGGATCAAATGTGCTGGCCTATTGTCCCCACGTACCTATGCAGTAGGTCTACAGTGAGGAGAGTCGGGTGCAGACCAAGTTGACTTGCTAATGAGAGATGATTGGGGGCGTGAAACTGAATCGCCCATGGAATTTGGGAGAGTTGGCTCAAGGAATCTGACGGGGATTCCCGATCTCACCTTCCATTGTGGCAGGTTTTGCTGCTCTTCAAATTTTGAGTTTGCTGGGGAAGCCACCCTTCAAGGGCAAACGGAAATGGGCTCTCGATTTCTTGCCTAAAACAAGATAACTTCGCTCTGAAGTTTTGAGCTCTTCGAAGACTCTTGGTTGAGTTGAGGGGCAGCCTCGCTTAAGGATATAGGAGATGAGCTTTATAATGGAAGAGAAAATGCAGGTGAGCAGAATTCAGCGGGTAACGGCTGGCATACATGAACCAAATTGAAAAAGAACTTTTTTCCACGCTGAGCTATAAACTTTAATTGGCCAGATAATGAATATTCTTTTTATTATTTACTCTAGAATAAAATGTCTTTTTGGCAATTATCTGTGTGTGATCCCCTGACACTACCATATTGCAACAGGGGTTACAATGTTACAGTAGATCTCAAATTCTTTTATTCTTCATAGCTTGCGGATATCTGGACTGAGAAACGAATTCCCTCTTACTCACCTTGATTTTAGGATATGGAATTTTTGCACTGGTATTTGAAACAATCACCAAATCTTTTGAACCGCCGCCAAACTTCATCTACTAATTTTATATACTACTGGAAGGGGGTCGTGTTCGGTTCAATATAAGCTGTTTTCAATTATATTTTCGGTGTACTGGGTTAAAGTGCCACTGTGTCTCACCCAGGGCTATTCTGTGTTTGTACAATGACCTAGAGATATGGCCTTATAAATAACTTTGTAACATCCGCCTTATTGAGAATGAAGTGAAATGCCCAATGGCTTTTAACAAAGAAGATATTTTCTTGTAGAAATTCTGCAAATTATGTCAATTGATTTGAAATATATTCATACATAGCATTTGATATTATTATTACACACTTTTATTTAACTTGCAATAGCCGAAATTTGGAGAGGATCTTGTAACTCGATTTACCACACACACGCTTTTAAGGTCAGATTAATTCAAACTTTTGCACTTCTTAATTAGTTAAAGGATATTAATTAAAACGTTCGTATGTGAATAGTTTCTTATGCAGTTTATTTCACCTAATGCGGCGAAAAACCCGATAGAATTGATTTTCGACATTTTCGTCGTTTTAAAACTTTTAACCTATTTTTCCTGTATCTAAACTGAATTAAAAAATGAATTCGGAATCGGAAGAGATCACGTTTCATTTCGTCACGACCGATATAATGTTTTTACAAGTAACGATATTTTCATTTCTTCGGTTTTTTCTAAAGTAGAGAATATTGATGTGTTTTTACAGAAAGAATTTTTAATCGTTCTGAATGAATTTCTTATCATTGTAATAGAACCAAAATTCTAAACTAAAAGTTTATACTACAGCACTCTTTTTAGAATCAGTAGATTTAAAATAATAAAATGCAAAAAACTTTTTTACAATTTTCAAAATATCTCAAGATTCTATAATTAAACATTTAATAACTGATCATTTGGAAAATAATCACACGAGCACACATATGTCAAATCTTATTATTCGCAATCTGTCTAAAGATTGAAAAATTTACTTAAAAATTACAGATTTTAAAAAAAGTTTTTGTTTTTTACGTCTAATAAACTTTTTTCAAGGAATCATTTTATACAATTTTGTTTCAGCATTGCAACTTGTTTGCAATCGTGTGCTGAAGTTCCCAGTGCCTTAACTTAAAAATCATGCTCTTAAAAAGAATTAAAAACTCCATGGAAAGCTTCGTTTCTCAGAGTTCACGTCTATTCACTTCACGTAAGCTAATTTGAATAGCAAGTCTAATTACAGCAGCCACATTATTGCGGCTCCAAATATGAAAGTCAAGGATAAGTTCATAAATGAGTATATGTTAGCTCTAATCGGCTCTAATCGGAATTCGTGCTCGGATCGGCGACTCGCGTTTAGTTTCGAATTAAAAACTTTTTAGGCGCTTGTTATTATTGTTATTATTATTTTATTTCTAATGGCCAGGGTTACAGAAGACCACTACGCCACAAGGGGGTAGGAACAAAAACAAAAATAAACAAAATAAACAAAGTAAGAAAAAAAATAAAAATGGCGAGAAAAGTATATGAACGCAATAAGTTCCTAGCTTGGCGATAAAGGTCACACAAAGAGGAGCCCTTTAGGGTTGGGCAGCGGCGAATGTAGGCAGTATACATGTCCTCCCGAAAATCGCAGAGCGTGTGCAACATGAATTCTATGTAGATGTTGCAGGAAACAGTCGTGCCCAGTGGTCAGACGAAACTCAGCAACTGCTTTACGTCTTGGCCACATGGGAAGATCCTTGAGATTATTCGACCAGATCTTATTGGAATTTCTCTCAGCGTATCATCTTGAAGAGAGATCATTCAACTTTTTCTTAATGATACGCCTGGCACTAGTAAAAGGAACATCTTACCTTGTTATCTGTTGAATGGAAGCTCCCTTCTTTGCTAGGTGGTCCGCAAACTCATTACCAGTTACACCGCAGTGTCTAGGGATCCACTACTAGACAATTTGCTTAGAGTACTCAGACAGAGACTCTGCGGCAGTTTTTTGCAATCAAGAATGCTAGAAGAGGCAAGAAGAGAATTGGAGTTCACAGCAAAAATTGCCCCTTGTGAATCACAGAAGACAACAGCCCTAGTAAAGATATTCAGATGACAGTGCAACTGTGCAAGCGCTACTTGAAGGGCAGCAACCTCACCATCAAAAGCGGCTGTGGAATTTCCAGTTGTTAAAATAAAAGGAGAAAAGGTGGCAATACACTCCTGCTCCAGCGCTGTCAGAGTCTTTCAAAAGGCTTCCATCAGTGTAGTTATTATTATTATTTTAAGTAAAAATTTCATGCTTGCTTTTTTTCCCATGAAAAATTTTATTTTCTTTCTTTAAATATTATTTTCGGGTTGCCCACTTTCACTCAACTTCAGCGAGTGAACGAGGTCTTAATGGATTATTTAGTAAAGAGAAGTTTGATTTTTCCGTTGAAAAAATGTTACAAAAGTTGACTTTCTAGCTGTATTAGAAGAAATCTGTTAAACAGTACATTAATCACTTAAAATCGATGAACTCTAAGAAATATTTTTAAAACCCTCAGAATTTATGAAAGGTAAGGAATTTGTCTTGAACTTCCCTGCGACCACAGTTGTGCAAATTAAAAATGAAGGCTAGTTGCATAGGTTAAGCTTGCGACAAAAACAGAATGGATAATTTCAACATATAATGTGTTTTGAAAGTATTCCTTCATTAGATAAACTCCTTAAAGCTGTACAAATAATGATACGCCCAGTGCCAAGAAGAAACGAAACATAGGATATATTTTTGATTAAGTAGAAAGAGCATTTAAGCACAAAAATATGACAAAAGAATTAAAATACGAAACTTTAATTAGCTAATTGGTGAGAAAGTTGTTTTTGGGTTTTTATTG
>BMAV01008879.1:0-16269 GCA_019973955.1 Trichonephila inaurata madagascariensis | reverse complement strand
AGAAGGGTCTGCAAAAGAACCAGTCCTCAGCCCATTAGAAATAAATGATTAATATGAAACAACCCATTCATATTGAGATAGTACATTAGAAATGTTTCCAATATATTATTGTTGTTTCATATGACATTTCTGGAAATCAATTCAGCTAAATCATGCAGCTCGACAAAGAAAACACCTAAAATATTTAAGGGGTCTCAGGGGTGTTAAATTTTTCTAGAGGTCTGAAAATATAAACAATTTTCAAGCAGGTATAATTCTTTTAAATTTAAATTAAATGATTCGAATCTTTTACACATTATTTATAAAAGAATGGGGCTTCAGAAAAATATAAAATGTTTAAAATATAATCATATTTTTAAAAATCATAAGCATATGAAAATTCTATGATAAATATTAAGTATTTTTTGCGTTGCGCACGCTATTTTCTAAAATAGTAGCTTTAATTACTAGCTATGTTGAATAATAAATTTAAAATGTATTCTCATTACACTATAGCTATTTTTATATAAAATAGAATAATAACTTACATATTTTAATAAAAAAAAAACATAAATTTTTAAAAATATTTAAAAAATTCAATTTTTTACAAATATTTTGAAATACAAAAGACATATAAATACTAAAATTAGGCACGGTTTAAAAAGAGTATGATGCATTTTATAATTCTAAAAATTTTTTATACATCAGATACTACTATTTTAGAAAATAGCGTGCGCAACAAAAAAAAATTATTATTTATCATAGAATTTTCATATGCTTATGATTTTTAAAATTATGATTATATTTTAAACATTTTATATTTTTTTTGAAGCCTATTCTTTTTATAAATAATGTGTAAAAAGTTTCCCGAATCATTAAATTTAATTTTAAATGAATTATACCTGTTTGAAAATTGTTTATATTTTCAGACCTCTAGAAAAATTTAACACCCCTGAGACCCCTTAAAGAACAATTTTAATAATTTTCAGCATTTTTAAAGGCAAAAAATCTTTTGAATTCCATATAATTATGTTCCTAATTTTTTAACATATTGTTAAAAATATCAAACAAGTTAATAAGATAAATTATACGGACAATGATATCATAGAAATCCAATTTTAGAAGTATCCTTAAGATATATATAAAGCAGCGTTCCTTGAAAAATTGGAGAAAATAAATATTATAAAAATACGGTAAATTGTATGAGTAACAAAAATATATGTATAAATATATTCTTATTAAATTATGAATGTTGAATTCTTTGTGAGGATTATTTGAATAAAAAG
This sequence comes from Trichonephila inaurata madagascariensis, assembly GCA_019973955.1. Classification (NCBI taxonomy): domain Eukaryota; kingdom Metazoa; phylum Arthropoda; class Arachnida; order Araneae; family Nephilidae; genus Trichonephila; species Trichonephila inaurata. Next base: position 15,004 of record BMAV01008879.1, on the reverse strand, counting down.
AAACTCAAAAAATATGACTGAAATCTATTTTCTAGATGAAATCGAAACATTTAATAACAGATATTTGAATTATCTAATTTAAATTCAAAAATATTTCAGTGATGTTATGAATAATTGGTAAATCTGAAGGTAGATATTTCTGGCCAAACATGGAATTTATTTTAATATATAGATAAATATATTTATATCCTGAATTATTTTACTAGAACATTTTACATTGTAGCGAATAGGGCTTATAGCAAAATTAATTCAATTTTGATCTACTGCATATTTAACTCAATTGTATATTAGTATATAAAACTAATAATCAAAAGAAAACAAAATCTAAACAAATTAAATTTTGGTTACTACTTTTTATGGAGCACTTTTTCAAATTAATGAAATCTAATATCAGTGATGTATACGACAGAAACAAAATTATACCCTATAAAAATATTTATATAATCACACCCATATAAATACAAAATTCTTCTTAGACAATATAAACCTCATCCTAAAAATAAACAGAAGAATACTCTTTTACGCATTCTCAGACCATTTTATTTTCGATTACACCTAAAATACTTTGTATCTTGCCGGCTTGAATATTCCCAGAGGGATAAGAATCTTATTTTGGTTTTGTTTCTATATACTTTGGTGACATTAAAAGAAGGAAATTCCGGTTCTTGTGTGGAGGACATCTGCAGTCTGTTTATTTCCCAGGAAACTCTCACTTTTGTTGCAATTACTATAGGAACAGCGTAACGGTGCATCCTGATAAAAGGAGTAAATAGGTTCACACACAAAGAATGTTTTTTTCTAAGCAATTTAAATACCAGTCACTGAAGTTCGGAAGTCCTTTTCTTTGCTGTTGTGTTTAGAGTGTCTATTTTAGCCGAAAGTTTTCCGTTTACTATTTCTTCTTATTTAGAAGAGAGAGCAATGATGCCTCAAAACATGAATTGGAATTGTTAAGGGTAATTAATGCCTCATTGCGATTGTTAAGCGTCATTAATGTATCATTGTGATTGTTAAGCGTAATTGATGATGTAATACCTTTAAGATATGGCCTATCAAACCAATCTGTGTTGATGTGATTAATGCCACCTGCTTGATGAAGTCAAATCAAGGCCAGCGAAATCATCGCGGCTAAGGGCTAGAATGTTTACGCCTGTTGTTAGCCTTAGCTTTGAGCGCCATGCTGGTGATAGTACGATTTTGCTTCGTTCCACCCCAATTTAGACGGAGAAACCCTGGGGGTAGTCAAGGTCTCCCACACTTCTCTTTCTCTTCCACCAACCACACGAGAGTCTTGCAGCTCGACGGCTATTTAGAGTACCCCCTTGCCGCAAAGGCACTATACATTTACAAACATCCATGTCTTCTCCGTGATTCGAACCCAGTCCCTACGGCTCCACAGTCAGCGTCGCTAACCACTATACCGGTTGGGCTACAAACCAATCTACTAAAATGATTCAGCATTCTACACAGTGGGACATTTTTAAAATAATTCGATTCCCTCGATAATGAATGCAGAGCTAGAGAACAGAGATCGTTAATATAGATTTACAGTTTTATTATACATTAATTTCGCATCATTAAAGTTTTTTGTTACCATAAAAATAAAGAGCGTAAAATATAACTATTTCTTTAACAACAACAACAAAATAAATAAATAAAAAATAAAATAAATAAATAAAATTGTACATATACTATGTATTTTTAAACATATTTATTACAGTAAGAAATAGACAACGTAAAATACAAGTATTTTTCTTAATTGCAGTTAAATAAAAAAGATAAATAAAAACTTCATTGCGAACCTAGTGCTTGCACAGCTCTACTTTCCTGCATATTCCAGCGTTTCTCAATTTGTGGTGCGCGCCCTCCTTAGGGGGCGTGACAACTAGGTACGAGCATATTGGAAAGTCGAAAACGAAAAAATATTTCAACAAATTATTAATTTATTGGAAGTAAACAAATAAAATACATCTGATATAATAAAAAAAAGTAAAATACACATTTACTCTGATATATTATACTTATAAGTGTATTAGTGCCACACAATGAATTTTATAATTAATTTAACAATACTAAATTACGAACAAGTTTAATAATTACCAGTGACACCATTTGCTTGTTATATATAAAATTATGCACAAAAAATTAACACTTATCTTAAAAATTTGTACTGTTTATTATCAATCCCTTTAACTGTCGATCAAAAGTTACGCGATTCGTTCCACAATGTCATCGTTTTCCATGTAGGCGACTGTGTGTGATGTACTATTTTGGTAGGAGGGGGGGAGGAATATAGAGGCAAATAATCTGAAATAAGTAAATTCTTTGCAAACATTGCCAAAGTTCTTTTATTGCATTCCAAAGCCTTCGGATTAAATTTTGGATAGGAGTTCACAGAAGATAGTACTTCGGAAAGACGTATATATATGTCTGGGGAAATTAACGCTTTGGCTGAGCAAGACGTTTATATACGGCGGTGGCACTTAAGAGGTTAAAGTCGTATCATAGTTTTAGCAAGTATAGTATTATTGAATTCAATACATTGTTATTGTATGAGGAAGGCGCAATGAAAATTATGATTGAATATTGTGTCGCGAATATTGAAACTTTGAGAAGCACTGGCATAACCTATAAATATTTACCAATATTTGTAATTAAAGCAATTTTGCATAAATGTTGATGAATCTGAATACAAATGCTTAGCTTGTCTTGCTCGTTTGTTTTAAGTCACTGAGCATGTAGATTGATACACTATAAATTTAATAAAAAATCCTTATCTAGAAAAGTTATAGCTTAAATTAAATTCGATGTTTTAAAGTGTTTTTTAGCAAGTAATGTGAAAGGAACATTGTTTCAACTACAGTTTTTCTTTACAATTTGAAAATTTCATAGTACTCCAAAGGATTTACTAATTAATTAAATAATTGTATTCGCTTACTATCAATAATTCATGCGAAACTATAAAAGTTAATGTAATCAGAAGGGAAAAATCAATTTTATATTTTTAATATTTTTTTAAAAATTTGTTTTAATTAAATATTTTGTATTTTTTATACATTATTCCAAGTTTACTTCCAGATCTTTTTCATATCTTTAACGTCGACAGTTACGATTTTCGAAAGATCTATCGATTCGGTAACATGTAAATGTCTCAACAGAAACTATTCTGAAATCTAAAAATGTCAAAATAAACATTCTATATAAAAGTCTTCACAAATCCTTCTTTCCTGCCCCTATTCCTTTTGCAGAGATATTTTTGGAATATGTTAAACATGAGAAAGGAAGAAACATAAAAAAAATAACGTTTTTCCTCGTATGACTGGAATTCCCCGCACGGTTTCTTACAGTTGAAGAATTTCTGAAAGATATAGATAAGGTCAAATTGAATTATATGTCAGTCTTTTATAAGCAGAAAATACTCGATTTTTTTTTTTTAAAAAAAAGGAAGATGTTGCTACAAAAATAAATCGAGTAATCTACAGAATTCTTAACTTTATTCGAAATAAATTATTGATGCTTCAATTAGGATTTTTTACCAATCTTGAATTAAATGTATTTGATAAAAAGAAAAAGAGAAAGAGGTTTTATTTATAAAAGAGAGTTCAACTTCAATTAAAAAAGTAGTTTCTTAACACAGTATGTAAAAATTAAGAACGTAAAAATTAATTATTCGTAAGGTAACACACAATCAAAACAATACAGGGGATTTTTGAACTCTTGTATAATAATACAGTGTCAAAATATATTTTTAAAAAATCATGTATCTATTATTGTAATTTATTTATTGAAACTTTAATGTAGATAGATATTAATACTAAGAAGCGATGCATTTAACTTTATAAAAAATAAAAAAAAAAATTCCTTCAATGACAATTTTTTTACCAGAATTATTATTATATTTTAAAAAAAATCGTATTGAAATCGTCCTTATCGGAAAAAATCTGAATTGTTATGTTATATGAAAAAAAATTGCTCTTAAATGTAAACTTAACAAAGTTCAACGAAGGAAGCTTATAAACACAATTTTCTACTTCTAATTAAAATGTTATGTTTTCTAAATAAGAGATTTTCTGATTGAGATAATTAAGAAACATGTATATATTTTAAAAGGCTCTGAATATAGCCACCCTCTCCCTCATATTTCTTTTACTTATATTTATTTTTATTTCCAATTTTTTATTGCTTTGTTATTTCATCCACATTATAAATCAAGTGTTTTGAATAGAATTTTAAAAAAAATGTATTTTTAATAAGGGATTTTTTTTAAACCGAAATAAATATTTATCTGATTCCTCGTGTGTGCACAGCTTCTGCAAAATAAGCAAATGATAAATTGTTTTAGAAAAGGTTTTACTATATTCATGTTTATAATCAATTCTTTGTTTAAAAATATTTATAAGTCTCCTTATATCTTACCTAAATTATCTATTTTATTTCAGTTTTTAAATAGTATTGTTCACAGGAATTACTTCGCTGAATGAAAAACGTATCAGATAATTTTTAAAAAGTGTGACGCTTTCTTTGATTTCATTCAATAGAGCTTTTATCGAATCAAAAAATTTTTTTCTTTGAAGTTAATAACGGTTCCAGTATGTTTATGTCTTTAATAACAGAGATAACTCTTTCATTTTTAGTCCCAAAAGTTAAATTTTTAATACTTGAAATAGGCTGCTAATATAATGCAAAAATTCCCTCCAAATATTTATAAGGTATATGAATATTTTTTAACACTTTTTGAAAATACAAATATTTTAGTCGATAGAAATACATTGTAGAAGAGAAACGCATTAAGACAGTTTTCGGAACAGAAATAGAATTATATGCTTACATTTAATTTGCAAGTATTAATAAGAGCGTTGAATCAAAATTATACACACACACGTATATATATGTACTTACATATAACACCAAATATACACTACATATATAAGGTAATTGGAGGGGGGGCAGTTTGTGTTAATAGTACTTTTATGCGTCGATAGATGACAAATTTGAGCCACTTGAGTGAAGAGTATGGTCCTACATTGAATGTGGCTTGTAAATTTATCTGGCTTAATCCTCTTAATCCTCTTATTTTATGATCTTATGAGCATTTAAAGTGGCTATAACTTTTGTAATATTCCGTTCCTCATATTTAAAGTTCATAAACGTGCATGCTATTTTAAATAAGATATTATCAATATAAGTGAGTTACGCATAATGTTACTCATTCGATGCATGTAGAAACGGCCATAACACTGCAGCAATAAGGAAATAAGCGTGTGTGGCATCTGCCCCCTATAATTGGGGGAAGAAGCCACATGGTTCCGAAATAAATGAAATGACCTTAATTTTTTTTTTATTTTAAAACACTGTATATTATTGTGCAAAATATAATTTCAATTAACAATTAGGCTGTGAGAATGACACAGGAAACCTCCACAGGACAGGAAGTCGACTACTACTTCACCCTGCAATAGACCGTTCTGCAGAAAAATTCGCTTTTAGCAAACTAATCATAAAATAGTTAAATTTTTTTTCCATAGTTATTGTTATTTCACATTTAATTTGGTAGTGTTTGCCTTATTTTTTTTTACTTACTGTGGAGCTGTTGCATCTAACTTCATGACTGGTGGCATCTTCCCCATATATATAGGCACGGTAGCCTAGTGGACAAGGTATTAAGACCCGCCTTCTTGGGCAGCGATGTACGTTAATTTGTCAAGAGCTCAAACGTCCATCCATTGGTGTAATGTGGTAGTTAGGAGAGGGGGTAGCAGCTCAGATGTCGTCCTCGCCACTTGACCATGGTTCAAAATGACGAGGTCCGTTGACAAAAGCCTTCGTGTAGCTGACCAATGCGACATTAATATTCATTCACTCACTCACTCCCCATACCTATATGAGGAAGATGTGACAATTAAATGAAATTCTTTAGCATTAGATTTCTTATTTATTTTCATACTAAGAAGAGAATTAACTTGTATACATAACCAATTAAATATTGAAAAATAAGGAGTATTTATTCATGTTCTTGTTATTTCAATTTTCAATGTACTAATCGAAAAGTCCTTAAATATGGCTAATTTCCCTGATTTACCTTATATATATATATATATATATATACATATACATATCTTTTCATAAATTAGCATGTTAGTAACTATAGCAAGCCCTCAATTCAATGTGATGCAGGCTTTGTTTAGGAAGAAAAAATTAAAATATCAATTATTTCAAGCATTTATATGTATATATATATATTTCCTTTTTTTTCAAATGACTCGGGAATCAATATTAATTAGAGGATAAATTATTAAAATTTATTTCATTTTAACTTAAAAGTAAGTATACCGAGAATTTTCACTTACAAATGTTTTTGTATTTTTATGCTATATTTATTGTAGAATTACATAAAATAAAACAGTCCATTTAAAACAAACTAACTAATAAATTTATTATACATATAATTGATATCACTTTAGTTTCGTGTTGAATTTAGAAAATTTTCGGTTTTATGAAAGTGAGCTAGTATTAGTGTAGTGGATATTTCGAGCAGTGTTTTGCTTTAATTAACATATATCGCGCATTTTAAGATAATTAAAAAATAAATTCAGTATTACAAAGGGAATATTAAAAATGGATAGAATTAGAATTCAAAGAAATTACAAAAAAATTCTTCAAAATATTGTGACTATGATGATAAAATGGTGGAAATATAAAAAAAATTGAACAAATGAATAGGAAAAAATTGCATGCCGTAAAATTCGGTATATAACGCGCATTTTTAACACATAAAATATAATCGAAATTTACGGCTGCGCGTTATACGCAGGGTATAAAAATGATATCTTCAAAAATAAAACGAAAAAGAGATGTGCATAAAAAAAATTAGACTTCCATAATGATCGGAAAACTGATTATTTAAAAGAAGTGGTATACTTTATGAACTTAAAGGGTTGTTTTTCTAGAAATATACCACTTTTTTCAAAATTCTTTGATAATATCTCAAACAAAGGGCTTTAAAGCATAATAGCATTGCTAATGTAAATTGCAGGTTTCTTCGAAAAAACAGGTGGTGCGCATTATAATGTGAATATACTTTAAAATTAAAAAATGCTGCTTGAAAGTATAGGTGCGCATTATAATGTGAATATTCTTTAAAATTAAAAAATGCTGCTTGAAAGTATAGGTGTGCGTTATACGCCAGATTTTACGGTACTTTTCGATTCTTATTTAAATCTAAAGAAAATCGATAAGATTTTATTTTATCTTAAAATAAGCATAATGCAAGAACGGATATTTTAGTTAAATAAGAAGGTTCAAATAACATTTAAGGTTTCCGAATACGTTCAGAACCATGATTTTGCAAAAGCGTATAACTGGATAATATTTATGATATTTAGTGTCAATTAGATTATAAAATGTATATAAAATTGTTTTAAGAATAGTTTTACAATAAAGAAATGTGTTTAAGTACAATATGTCGACAAAAAATGAACGTTGAATGATCAATTTTCAAAATATTCTCCTTTTGTGAAAAATGCTTCTATTATAATAGGATTTTGCCTGTATATAACTCAGACCTCTGCACAGAGGCTCAACTAGGATTTTTGAAATATATGACTTAGAAGTGGGTTTATCCATATTTTATGACATCAGAGGGGAGAAATTTTAAGAAAAAAACGCTGATAATTATTTCAATTGGTAGTAACTGAAAATAATATGAATTTTTCTAAAATCCTAGTTCAGACTCTCTGGTGAAGTCTTTACTATATATAAACACACACAAAACAATATTATTATAGAAGCATTTTTATAAAAGGAGATTTTGAAAAAAAGATTATTTTAAATTAATTTTTTACCAAAAAAAAATTATTACTTTTATTTATTAAAAATTTATTAAAAAAGTATTTAAATACTTTTTTTTGTCATTATGTTCTTAAAACGATTGTATACATGTTATATAATCTAAGTGACACTAAATATCAGGAAAATCATCCATTTATGCGCTTTTTTAAAATCTCGGTTCCGAACGTAGTCGGATACCTTAAACAGCAAACTACTTTTAAACATAATGGCAATGTAAACGGATACGAATAGCAAATATACTCATTTTAAATTTTCCTTTTAGTTTTGATAAAGTAGGACACTTAATTATATCTAGAGCAATATTATTTATAAGTGCATTTCCAATCCAGAATAAAAGTTACTTCCTAATTTATATTGTCGATTCAAGTGAAACCGTAAGTTATTTGCTTAGCACCCTACTTTAAACAAATTCCCATGCTTGCATTTTACTCTAAGCTTATGTTCAATTACTAATGCAAATATGATTTCATGTAGATAAATCTAGTATATTCCACATTTTGAAGTATCAAACGTATTTATTCTACTTAGGTTAAAGTCCTTACTTTTAAAAACACTTTCTAATATCTCTTTCTATATTGACAGTTTTTTGAAGAAAATTATTTTAATACCGATTTGAGCTAATAATGACTTTTTACCGTTTATAGGATCGTAAATATTTTTAATAATTTTCACATTACTATTTTAGGAATGCCTTTTTCCTCTAGCTCTTCTTTTACTCTAAGACAAACCAACGTTTTTAGTTGAAGATTTATTATTTATTTATGTATATCCACAGAAAAATAATAATTGGAAAGATTCCAAAATAATAAATTAAACAATTTCAATTCTTATTGTATATGAAGACCCCTAAAACATCATGCATGAAATTTCTAACATATATCTATGTTTTTCTCATATTAACTTTCTTTCTACTTTTTGCTAATAAAACAACTGCCCTACATGGAGGGTCTTTTGTGGTACTGGACTCGATCTCGTGGCAAGGCCAGCCACGATCTGATACCTTGATCACTCAGCTACTGCGGCAACTTGTTACGCGCGCAACTGTGCCGTAAAGGCTGAGTTCGAATCTCGCTGAGTTCGAATCTTGGAGAAAGTAAGGGTATTTGTAAATGTATAATGCCTTCACGGTATGGGAAGGCACTTTAAATATTCGTCAAGCCGCATATGCTCTCAAGTGGTTGGTGGAAGGTAAGAGAGTTGGGAGGCTTGCTAACCACACCCAGGGTGTTGAAACTCAAAATTGAAGTGGAACGGAGCTTAATCCTACTGTCATCTGCATGGTGCTTAATGTTGTGGTTAATGCATGGTGCTTAATGTTTTCTACAATCTAGCCTTTTGCCTCGATGAATCTCTCGGAACTCGAAATGACACTGTCGATCGGGTGCGATTGAAAACAACAGATTTTGAATGTAAGACTTTTGTTTCTTTTTGAGGTCCACGTATTGACCCAAACTAAAAGGACTCTCATGTTCACCGAATATAATGCAAAAAGATTTCTAACTATACGTTATTAACTGTTTAAGAATATGTCATCCATTGTACCATAAGATAGCCAGATTATTAAACTACTTAAAATAAAAAAAAATACTTAGAATTTTTTTTTTTTTTATTTTTTTAAATAATTATTTGTAAGCAAATGAGATAAAAGAGCAATATATTGCCAAACAACTTCCAATACCTGAGTAATATAACAGTTTGTAAAAGTAAAACATTTTATCGATTTGAAACATTCACTTAAAGAAAACAACATTGGGCAATGTTCCATAAAAGTTTATTTTAATTATTTTTTACCTTCAGAAGAATAAAGGAAATAGAAGTATCAGTAAAAATATATTTCTCTTAGTATTTTCATCACAATTCATTTCCTTATAAGAACTGGAATCTCTCTTTTTCAATGCGCGCAATTATTTATCAAAAAATCAAAAAAAAATACAGCTTTTATATCGTAATGTTTATTTTTTTAAAAACTCTTATTTTTTTAAACAATTTTAATCGTGAATATTATTCATAACACAGAAATAAATGGTTCATTAAAATTTTCTATCTTCAAATAAATTTCAACAAAAATTAATGATATCCACAGTCTATGTATATAAAAAGCATATTATCATATACATTGAAATTTGTCTTTATCAAAAAACGATCTTCTCAAAATTGCAACACTTCACTAAAATAAAAGGCCTGAAATTTCTTTAAAAGCTCTTTTTAAAATGTTCACCTAAATTATCAAATAATTAAATACTTTTTAAGTAAATCATCTGATTAATTTATTCCAGTGTTTCGCATAAAATTCTTTCCCTCAGTTTGCAGTTCATAAATACTTATATCTGAATTTTATCCTTTTAACTGCCATGCCCGAGTATTATACGGCATATTTTTTTGAGTAACTTACTATTGTAGTGGCGTAGATAGCTGTGATCAAGAAATATCCTTTCATCCGCACTATCCGAAAACGCAAGAAAAAATATTATAAAAAGATATTTTTACATTTACTAGACAAGAAAATCTCTTGAACTCATTTTTACTCTATAAAAATAGAGTTTGGAAACTTATTGCAGTTTTAAAATTTCGATTCCAAGTTGTACAAAAATTTTTACATAAAATAAATACAGTAAGACCCCGCTGAACGCGGGTATACGTTCCATCAAAGTAGAGCGTAATATGAAACAGCGTTAAACGAGGTTATTTCATCATGTAAATAATGGGGTTAGGTGAAGATAGGTAGAAAATTGGTGACGTATTTTACCATTGAATTTATTAATTATGTTTTTTATAACAATAAAACAAAAATTTATTCTTTACAAATATAGAAATATAATAAACGCGAATGTACATATAAAATAATACAATTCTTGCGGTTTAATGGCATATTGGCAATTTCGTCCTAAAAATCCTTTAAAAAAGTCGTCTTTCCATTTCCTCTATTTTATTATTTCTTAACGGGTAAATCTATTTTGCAAACTTGTCGTATTGCAGTTGCCGATGACAGTATTTTTCTTTATTCTCAAAAGGTTTTTTGTTGAAGTTCCCAAATTTCCCTGCAGCACCAATTTGAAATGATGTTCAGTATCAAATATTAAAATCACTAGCTTTTTAGTTTCAAGTGAAAATGCTTTTCTTTTCTATTTTCGTTTTTTTATTACCCCCCCGGGTAAAAAAAAAAATCAAAATTTTGTCACTATAGAAATGATATTCATAAATTTATACTTCTATAAAGTAACAAAATTTGAAACGATAAAATACGTTCGTATAACACCACAGGAATGAAGAAACACAGATAAACTGCTTCGGATATCGCGAAGCCTAATGCTGCGTGCAATTACGGGGAATCCAGCAATTAAAATAAAAGAGCGTTAAATCGAAACATCGCTAAGCGAACAGCGTTAAGCGGGGTCTTAGTGTGCAGTGAAATACACCTAACGCGAAAACGCTTAAGATGAAATATCGGTTATTACGATATAATACAAACGATCCCGACAAACTACTATGTATATTCATGCATTTGTTTCTCTTAACACGAAACGGAAATCGCTTAATACGAAAAGATTTATATCTAGAAAATGAACAAAATTTGGAAACCAATAGCCTGATTGGGGATTGTCCTATTCATTTATTGGAAGAATTCAATGCAGTAGATGATGATAATGTGAGTACAGCCCCAATTACGGCAGAGAAAGAAATTTTGGAGTTTGTTCAAAGCTCAAAAAATATCATTGATGCAGATTCCAAAGATGAAAATGCAATGAATAATACAGCTCCTGTTCCCACATCATCCGAATTGAGAAACATCATGAAAAGTTATTTAGATGTGCATTACAATAGTGAAATGAATTACAAAATGGAAGGTATCAAACAATTTGTTGACAATTTAATGCAAAAAAATACAAAGGAAAATATCAGATTATTTTCCAAAAACTCAATAAATGTTTCACTTTTCAAAAAAATTTCAAAATTTTATATGAAATTTCTTTAATTTCTTGTGAATATTTATGTTTCATTGATTTTAATTAAATATATGCATATATACATATTTATGTAAATAAAATGAACTCTAAGAAACTTAATTTTGTTGATATATGTTTTTGTTTTATTATCCTTGAACACAAAATTCTTTCAGCATGAAAAATTGTTTGAGTCTCTTCAGTTTCGCGTTAAGCAATTTTCACTGTTAATGACACAAATTCTGAAGGAAAGAATTCTGGCCGAACAACTCTACAGTAGATAACCTTACCTGTCCTACTTAAAGATATTTTAAGTACCATATTCCTCCTATACCTTTTAAACATGAGCCTACAGCAATTTTTCTACTAAATGTATTTTATTTTGTACAATACATTTGATTTTTGCAATAAAAAAATGACAACTTATGTACCCCAAACTTTAAAATAACTTAACAGTTAAAAACTTAAGTTATCCCACAAAGTTCGGAACCTTGATTTTAAAAAAGCGCATAAATGGATAATTTTCATGATATATAGTGCCACTTTGATTATAATACATGTATAAATCTGTTTATTGACATTTTGACAAAAAAGTATTTAAATACAATATTTCGGCAAAAATTAACTTAGAATAACCTTTTTTCAAAATGTTCTCCTTGTGACGTCTCTCGCGTTCTTCTTCTAACATAACTCCTAAGTTCTTTGACGGCCACGATTAATGGCAAAACTTTTCCAAACCCAATACCAATAAGAGAAACGGAAAGAATATGCAAATGAGATATACTTTAAAAGGATAGAAATTTTGGTGAGATATCACGGCAAACCTAGAATAACTTAGTGCGGAATTGTTTGGAATAAAGGTTAGCGTCCTACAGCTTTGGAAGAAGGATACGTTCATTGCCTTAAATTATAAAAAGGGATTAAGAAGCCTGAGTCTTCTCATCTAAAATTAACATAGTGGAATTTCTCAACCCTGGGAAAGGAAGGTGATTATAAAGGTAATTTTTGTATAGGAAGTTGGGGAAGGGCGGGTTTTAATTTTAAAAAGATAAATGTTCTGGTTCCGGATCTGACTTGAATTTAAAATTTTAAATTGGTTGATTCTCACTTTAAAAAAGGGTTGTTATTTAAATTTAAGAAAAATTTAAGTTATTCTTAATAAAAGTTGTTTTAAAAATTTCATAATGTCTCATCATTTGGGAAATAATCCAAACACCTCTAAACTTACGCGAATCACCCCCAAAATAGTCATCACAGGATGGCTTAAAGTTTAATAACCCAATTTTTTTTTAAATTTGGGGTTGGGGTTTGGGGGGATGTAATGTATTACCCCGAAAAATTTTATTTTCAGGGGCCCGATAACATTACAAAAGTTTCTCGAAAAAATAGATAATCCAAAAACGGGTTTTTTGAAATCCCCAAATAATCCGTAGTGTGCCTTGAAAAATATTAAGGGCTTAAAAAATTTTGGGACCCCAAAATTTGGGGTCGGTGTTAAAAACCAAAAAAACAAACCACGGATTTCGCGCAGCTCAAGGCCCGAATTAGCGGGAAATCAAAAAGAAAAATTGCAAAACTCAATTTTTTTTGCGGGGAAAAAAATCAGGAACCCCCTGATTTTTTTTCATTTAAAAAAAATCGAGAAATATTTAGAACTAGGGATTCGCAGGCTAAATTGGTGGATCATTTTTATTCGGCTCGGAAAAGGTCAGGACTTTTCGTGGAAGTGCGCAATCCGCAGAACACGGTAAAATTTTTGGAAGTCTTAGCTAAATTCGAAAGAGGTATTCTTGAAAATTAAAAGGGCTTCACGAATTGATAAGTAGAAAGAGGGGTAAAACGCATAGGACCCCTAATTTTGATGTAATGGTAGAAACTGGAGAAATTCTGAGGTTGGACGGCCAAAAAACGGTGAAATGATTTTTATGAGAATAGCCGTCAAAGTAATAGGGGGGTTCGAGGGGGGAAAAATTTCAGAATAGTGATGAGATTCAACAACGGGAGTTAAATTTCGAAATGAGAAATGAAAATTTTAATAGGGGGACCGTAAAATGGGGGGTTCAGTAAAAATTTCAGTGGCGGTGGATGCAAAGGGACGAAAAATATTGTAAAATTTAAAAAGTCAACCTAAAAAAGGTATCAACAAAAAAAAAAACCCCAAATTAAGTTTTCTCCGATAGTTTTCCCCCGTAGAACTTCCCCACGTTCCTATTTTATTAAATAACACATTTTTAAAAGCACTATGGGCCCCGGGCAGATAAATCATTTATATCGGAAGAAGTATATAGAAAATATTTTTTATAACAAATTAAAAATCGCGAGCACAGGTAATAACAGCACAGGGTGCGAAAATGCAAACATGGGGGTTTAGAAGAAAATTCGCATCAGACAATTTGAATGAAATTTGGGCAATCCATTGTTTACGGTTTAGGTACCCATGTACAAAAGGGGTTGATTTTATAATGGATCAAAGATTTTTTTAAATTTTTATCGAAAATCGTTAAAATCCCCATACTCAAATAAAAAATTGGTTGAACCAATTAAAGAGGAGAAAAGGGTTGAGATAGATTTTCAATACAAAATTTTGGGGGGTAGAAAAACAAAAACTACAAAATTTGTTTTGGTAGTTTTAAAGGGGTTATTCTCAGCAAACCGGTCTTACTCATTTTATACCCTGAAATTGACCGGGGGGATAACCCCCCAGTACTTCCCGGCCATGGTCGACCGGAAAAAACAAGCAAAATGTTTTCCTACAAAAAAATTTTCAAGAGGAAACGTTTTTCCAATTCAATCCCCGTATCCCATTTGTTATGCAGAAAAATAATTTGTTACCACCGGATAATCCCGAACTATAGATTTGCAGTAGACTTGAAAAATAAAAACGATCACAAAGTATCCGCGATACCCCTTTTCCGTTAATAGATGATTTAATAGCGAACATCCCATTCCAAAAAGCATTTCTTGATCAAAAATGGGTACTTTCAAATGGCAGTCCCCATGTATTCTTAAAACCGCATTTGTAGTAAAAATGGCCTTATGCTTTCAAAGGGGTGCCATTCGGTTTATCGGAGCAGCTCCCAATTTTTAAAAACTTGCCCAAAACCCAAAACCGGTGATAGGGAGGTTTGTGAGTGTTTTGGATGATCATAAACCGTCTCCCTCATTCCTCACCCGAGCATTTGGGGAAATTTTTCGTTGTTCAAGATGCAGGTTGC
>BMAV01008873.1:643104-690083 GCA_019973955.1 Trichonephila inaurata madagascariensis | reverse complement strand
AAAATCTTTTTAAGCAATGAGCAGAATATAAATATTTTTCCGTTGTTAATTTTCATCGAAAAATCAGAACAAAGAGCATTAAAAATTGAAAATAACATCAACAGTTTTACAAGAGAGAAAACACTTTCTGCTCATTAGAAAATTAATTGTTATGATAATCAAAGCTAAAAATGTATAACTATTCTACATGAAGTACAAAAATATCTCCCTCTGTACAGATTCCGAAACCGAAATCAACGCTTGTTGTGATGATAACATGTAAAAAGATATTTCTATGTTTATTCAAGAGCACTGTAGCACATCTGAATGCAATTATTGTCATAAATATCAGAAATAAGCACAAATGCTTTAATCCCATGAGACTTAAGTGGAATGATTTTTAAGATAAATAAAGAGTAATCAATTCTAATTTGCATAATTTAACAATTTTTTTTTGAAGTTAACTTCTTATGGCACGGTAGGGAAAAATTTTCGTTACGCGTTACCAGTTACGGTTACGCGATGAACGTAAGGTAGAAATGTATGAAGTTCCCACGTTTTTTAAATACAGTTTGAAATAATAATTATAATAATAAATTTGTTAATTATATATAATATTACTTTAAAATAAAACTTAATTATACAATTCAATACATATAAGTGACAAACAACTTCAATTCTTCTAAGATCGTATATGGTTACATTTGATGATCTACCTAAAGTAACTCAGAGTGTATGCTGCATCTAATTTATAGTCGATGGTTTCACAGGCTAGTTCATATGGTGAATATATTCTCTCTCTTTTCCTATAAAATATCAAATTTCAAGTTTAGGTAGTTCATTAAAATGGTCACAATCGAAAGCATATCTAAAAAGTGATGTATTTCTCAATGTGTGGTTGTACTGTCAGAAAACCCATTTGAAATATCTTGTGATGGAATACAATATCACAAGATAATACAACGCAATTATATCTCCAGACATTTAAAAACTCTACTAGTACCCAGATATGCATATTTTCTTTACATTTAAAATGATAGACATTATAATGAGCTATTATAAAATGTTATATGTTTGTTTATCAAGTTGTCATCCTTCCAGAGATCATATCTTAGCATATATTTTACGCTGTAGACTTTAAAAGAAATTGAAAAGTGCAAAATACTTCAAGCTTCAAATTTTTTTCTTTGAATACAGCTACATTAAACCTAATTGGAGGCGTCGTATGTTAAGCCTAACAGATTCTTCGGACAATGTTCACCAAGAACACCAAATGCAATCTCGCCAAAATTAAGTCATCCTCAGAGTATCAGGTATTAAAAAGATATCATTATAGTCTTCCGTGTGGTGACCGGAGTAGAATATTCCCAACGTAAGCTCATGCGTGTCGTAAAGGCGACTAAAATGAGCAGAAGTCCAACTTCTCAGGGCTCTGGCAACCCTCAATTATGAAAAGTGCACCTCTTCATTTTGTATACACGACAACAGCAACAACAATGCATATATAAGCCAAAGAATTTAACTTCTACCGCGTGTTCACACTGATACACACACATCTTTTTTTTTTTATATTGATTGCATTACCTTTAGAAAGAGATAAAACTTTTATTGTATATAATGCTGAACACAATATCATCTTAATTTTAGTTCTAAGCTCTTACCTCAAAGGCAAGGGTGATTTAAGTCACGGGTCAACTGGGCCCAGGCTCAGGACCTCGTCCCGTCCTCGATGCGGTCTGATTAAGATCATGGTTCGAATGTTATTCCTCGACAAATTCTCCGAAATACTGGGAATTTTTAGCTACATGCCAATAGGCAACAAAACAAGACTGCAATAATACGTCATGTCCGTGTTGAAGGGTAGGTCTACCACAATACAACATCATTACTCTCATTTAGTTCAAAAGAAGCAGTCAGTTTTTGCCTAGGTTAGTGAGATTGTGAGTAACGCACAATAAGGGCTATTGTTTGACCGTGTATTTAACACTGTCTACTAAAAAGAGTCGCAGATGGTCCCTGTTTTGCCATAGGGGGACCAGAGCCCTAAAAAGTGTTAAGCTTTACTGCTTAAAGGCACATTTTACAAACGAAAGAAAAAAAGAATTACGGCATTTGACTTCATGTGATTTCTAGTTATGGGGTTACCTAAAGAATCTGTTAAGTAATGAAGGTCATGCGACGTTAGACAACATCAGCAACTCTATTATGCTTGATATGAGAAACATCACAAAACTAGTTGCGATCACAATGTCTGGCACAATGTACAGTCTTGAAAATTTACATGCGCACAGCGGCCACATTGAGCAACTTTCGTGGTCTCGTAACAAATTTAACAACTATTCCATTAATGACATTTGGTCCTAATCTGTATCTATACGTGTTTTTGCAAACTGGTGTTTTTTTTTTTTTTTTTTTTTTTTCTCTCATTTAGAAAGGACGTGCTATATATAATTTCCTTATCTTTGCTTAACGTGATTCGATGATATGATCAAATCTGGTCAATAAATGCTCAAACTCTTTATGAATTCCTTAAGGGTCATTTTCTCGGTTTATATCATTCTTGTTTCCATACAAAGCGGCCCCGAGTGGATATTTTTCAACTATTTTTTAAGAGTTTTTCAAGAGCTTGTCGTGTATAGCAGTAATCCGCAAACCCCTGTCCGATGATCAAATGGTGCCGGGCCTCCTAAAGAACATTAAACTATTGCCATTTTATTTAAAGTGGTGCATTTCTCTCGGAATCTGCGCAACTTTCCATGGAAATCACTTTATATTTCACGTTACATCACTTTTATTCATTTTGGGTGTAACTATATTTTATTCTGAAGACATATTTATATATATATATATATAAATGTAACTAAATTAAAATTGTTAAATCAAAACAATCTAAAATATAAACAGTCAACGTGTCCCATCCTCAGCGAACCGCGGTAAAATTATCAAACATTGACCGATCTTCAGAGATAAAAAGATTGGGGAGTATTGGTGTGTGTATAGGACATATCGCAAATTTGGTAGTAACCCGCTTACCCGTTTTAGCTGCAGGATGGTTTGTTTTATAGGGAAAGCTTAAATATAACCATTTTGTATGTACATATTTGATCCTTGTGTACAACGTATTCCATTTCACTAGGTGAGTGAATTTGTTGTCGCACTCCAAAGCAACGCGAGGGCTACTGGTGACGGAACTCGTAGTTTTGAACCGCGGTGAGTGACGACACCTCCTACACCACTTTCCACTCTGCCGTATCATGCCGACATGAGAATTTCGTGCTTCGATTGATTGTGAACCCGTACATCACACACACACACACACAACCACTCTATACAACGAGTCTTCTCGAACGAACGACTCCACAACACTGGTCACAAGTGCACGACCACTACGATACCGCAGCCACCATCAGTTCTGGTAATTTCGAGAAATGCAATTATTTTTATTTAATTTTCAGGTTTTAAGTAAGGAAAGTGGGAGTCGTGCTATGAAGCAAAACGAGAGCTATTTGCAGAATGGCCAAGGGAACCGAGCTCACTAGAAATGGGTTTAGAGCAGTGATACTCAACCTGCGGCCCGCGGGCTACATGCGACCCACCAAGTCTTTTTAAGTGGCCCGGTCTCGGTCCATTGCTCTTAAAAATTTACTTACTTAAGAATATTGTATTAAAAATTTGATGGGAAATTCTTTGTCAAGAAATTAAATATATATATCAATTTTGCTTTTTGCTGTCGGTGTTGTACGGGTACTAATTGATATCCTTTTTCTATTTGGAACGGTTATGGTTAGTGATAACAAACAGTGGAGTAGTGACAATTTTATGGGTGGAATTAAATTTTAAGTATCTTTCATATCTTGCAAGCGTAAAATATTCGAAGAAAATACATCGTTTCAAGATAATTGGGAGGGTGATTATTTTGTAGTGGAAAGACAAACGTGGATTAGTAATTGTTTGTGATTTGTCACGCGAAAGTGCTCTACTTCAAAAATACCAATAAACAGGAATCTCATTCAGTGACAATTTTCCTCGAAGATCTCTTTCAAGAGGTGATAAATAAGCTTTACTGAATAAACTTTGAAATATTTTGTCAGTGGTAATATAGTGGTAACAAAGACATCCTATGAAATTTGTTATATTATTGGTAATCATATGAAATCATTTACTCAAGCAAAAAAAATTGTGAAGGAGTGTTTCTTAAATGCTTCTAATTTAGTGTTAGTGACAAAAATAAAAAATACAAAAAAATAGTTAAAAAAATCAAAACAAGAGTTATAATACTTTGACCAATTTTCCACATTTTAAATTTCCAATGTTATCTTGGTCTTAAAGCATTTCTCTCCACCAAACCTCCCCCTATATATCTTCATGTTGCGGCCCGCGTGGAATAGCTGACATACGTATGCGGACCAGCAGAAAAACAGGTTGAGTACCCCTGATTTAGAGCTAATAACCTATCCCCCAGGAAACATTCACCCCCGCGTTCAGTTTTTGTTGAACCGGCTATTGGCTATTGAGGACTATTGCTGACGGGACCTCTTACTTTTTGAGTCTTGGTTAAGTGACAAGGGTGATACCCGATGTGGCACCTCTTTCTCAAAATTACCACACCACGGTAGCTCAACAGATATAACGTACAACAGCCCTATCTAAACAGAGGGTCTTCGGTGCCACCAGAGGGCTGAGGTAGCCCAGTGGTCAAGGTCTCGGATCATGGCAGGCATGTCATGAGTTCGAGCCCAGTGCCACGAAAGACCCGCTGTGTAGGGCAGCGATGCACATTAAATCTGTCGAGAGTTGAAACGTCCTCCCGTTGGTGTGGTGTGGTAGTTAGGAGAGGGAGCCAGCTCAGGTGTCGGCCACGTCACTTGACCATGGTTCGAAATTATGTGGTCCGTCGCCAAAAGCCATCGTGTAGCTGAACAGTGCGACTCTAATACTCACTCACTCGGTGCCATCAGAACTCGAACCCTCGATACGATAGGCTACCGTGCCCTAAGTAAAGATGGCAGTAAGGCACAGTCACATGTCATGGACTTGTACAATTCTAGAAACATATATACATACAATGTTTTTTTTAATTGATTTATATGTATTGGATATCTTTAAAGAAATAATCCATTAATACATTAGTAGGTATTTCGTTGACCTTTTCCGTTGAATCTCTCCCTATTTTCTTTAGCAGCAAGCCGAAATGTTTGACCTATATACACAAAATAACGTATTGACCTACGATTTTACCTTTCCCCAGCATGGTAGAAAAACAAATAAAAGAAAACATCACAACTCGATTCAGAATCGACATACTATTGATCACCGGCAATCGAAAGCTCATAGCCAAAGAGCAAACTCAAAGGGACCAGAGGAAAGGGGATTGTTCGAAACCGAAAACAATTTAGTTGTTAAGTCTCTATCAAGCGAGTTTCTACTTCAATGAAAGTGCAACAAATAAAAGGTTATTAAAAAAAAAGAGTGGCAAGCGATGAGTGACGCATTTACTTAGTTACCATGTTTCTAGAGCGACGATGGCAATTTTTATTGACGGTGACCAGTTAAACATCGATTACAATGTTAGATGGCCGCACCAGAAAAGACATTTCCTTCCCCCTTTTTAGTATTGATTGATTCCGTCCTTTTTCCTTTCGTGAAAAGTGTACATTCTGGAACTCTTTACACCTCTCCAGAGTGAACCCAAAAAGGAAATTGGACAAGAAAAAAAACCCTCGTATTTTCGGGATGAACAAACATATCCTGGCATTTATTCGATTTTTGTCAAGATGAACATGGCAGTACCTCATAACCCTTTATTTTCGGAGAAATATGTTGTTTGCTCTGTCGTCTTTTTTAGAAAGGGATGCGCTCCGTTTGAGAAGATTAAATGACTCTGCATTAATCTTGTTGGTTTTTTGACGTTGAGCCCCTTTTGTATTGACGGGTTGAAGGTCAAGGTTGAGATGATATTGACTCGGAGAACAAGATGATTTAGAGTGACAGAGTGGGCTTTTTAGTCTTCAGGAGAAGGGGATTAGCGATGACAGATTACCACAAAATGGTTAAGACGTTATAGATTTTGTTCTTAATATTATAGCGTATAACTTTCAAGTAATAGGACATCTATTCGTTTCTGTCCGCTATTGCTTTTTATTTGTTGTTTAGTAGACCAAAAGGGGAACATAAGTTAATTCTATAGTTTATTGAACAGTTAGACCCATAAATACAGTTTTTATATTCCCAGTAAATAGATATTAATTGGAAGATTAGTATAACAAATTTCTTTAAGCACTCTTTATAATGTACATTTTGAATTTCATTCTTGCATGTGATATTACGATTCATTTTTATATTGCACATAATATTCAAAATAACTCGTTCAGGACCGGGCGATTTTTCCCGTTAAGCCTCTAACTCCATTTAAAAAATCATATAAAATCATTACTATACTGATATACGCCGAAATGTGTTGTTTATAATCATTCCAAATTCCATACGTTTGAAATTCAGATCACACCGGTGTGATCACAAGCCTCAGAAGGAAAATGCAATCTCACTTATGATACCGTGGTCTCTGAAGTGATCGCATTTACGTGATCATGGTCCTGAATGTGTTAATCCGACATTCAGTATAAAAAAAAGGGGGGAGGGTAAGCTTTATTTTGTTTTTTAAAAAAAAGTGTTTTTTAAAAAAAAATTTTTAGAGTTTTCACCACTGGTAAATTGTTTTCTCGTTATTAGTTATTGTAATTCGAATTAATACAAATTTTCTTTTTTAAACAAAATTGCTTATTTTGCAGCAACAGATAAAATGCAGTTTATCCCTTGCTGGAAATATCTAATATCTTTAATTTAATATAAGACAACCTTTTCAAAATTAATTCATAAAAAAAATCCTTCTAAAAATTTATCTGAATATAATTTTAAAAAATGCTAAATATCTAAGCATAATTAACATGTTTTTCGTAAATACAACAAAACTGATGTATAGGGGAAAAAGCGTTGTTGAGATTACCATTAAATAAAATAAAAAAACTATTGTTGGAAATCTGATGCATTTTTTAACAGCACACACTTCGGCTACAAACAACTTGATCTATGCTTCTTTAAAATAGAACATCTTTCTTAATCTATCAGGAAACTAAATCGATACCCATAAATACGATTAGAGCAAATTTAATCGATAGCATGTAGTACGAAAACGATGAGATTAAATTGCTATTGAACAACCGAAAGTAGTTTTAGACAGCAAAGAACAAAAGATATTAGTAATCTGACTATTTAGTCGTATGAATGTATAAGTTTTGTTATTTATGAGACTTATTGTTTTAAAATATAGAAAAATAAAGCACGTATATTCTTCTTTTCGGGTGAGTGAGTGCATATTAACGTCGCACTGTTCAGCTACACGAGGGCTTTTGGCAACGAACCTCGCAATTTCGAATCATGGTCAAGTGACGAGAACGACACCCGAGCTGGCACCCCTCTCCTAATACCACACCACACCAACGGGAGGACGTTTGAGCTCTCGAGAGATTAACGTGCATCGCTTCCCTACACGGTGAGTCTTTAATGGTACTGGGCTCGAACGCGTAACAAGCCAGCCATGATCCGATACCTTGACCAATAGGCTACCATGGCCACTCTTCTTTCGGGAGAACGTGTTTAAAGTGAAAACTTTAAGAAACGGGAACAAAATTTGAATCTTTTTCCAGACGAAAAATATAGCCCAATATTAAATTAATACTTTGACTTGAATTCAAAGTAGCTTTATTTCGTTGTTCAGACGATTTATTTCTATTGAATTAATCTACTTTTGAATTCATAAACGTATTCCATAATTCCTATTATATATTTTAAAGAATTCGAATGATACTTTTCAGGAACTTTTAAAATTACATAAAATGTTAAACACAAAATATTAAAGAAATTTAATCTTCGTATAATATTCTCTAAAATTTCATTGTTCTTATGATGCAGAAACGGTTGTATAACTGGAAATAATGAACTAACAAATCATATAAAAAAATTTCAAGTCAATTCCTACTCAAGTCAACAAAGAAAAATTGTATTTTAGTTTCTTTTTAAATAATAACAATTAATGTGTACATGTATACACATATGACAGAATCGCAACATTAAGTGGCAATTAATTTTTATTAATTATCATTAAAGTATCATATTTCTCTATCCAATACAATCGTGTTCATAAAATTTCAGTTCAACTGAATGCTTTAAAATGTGAGAAAAAAACATTTTTAAGTTTTGAAACAAGTCGTCAAAAGGGTAGCTAAGTCAACAAAAAGGATGCCAACTTGATTGTATATGCAATTCTTTGAATAATAAGTTTTAATCAACTTATAATTTTTATTAATTCCAATCAAGTTATCGTATTTCATCCAAAATAATCATGTATATAAAATTTCAGCTCAATTGAGCGCTTTAAAATGCATTTTATTAACGATTGAACATTTGAACCAAATGTTTGTCGAGTAAACTAATAGTAGGAATTGAAGAATGAGGCAGAATATTCAACAAAAGGAAAGATAGCAACAAAACATAATTAAATAATATTGATATTCTTCCTGAAAAAATGTTTTTTTTATTTATTAGGTTATTTATAAGGTCGTTGGTAGTAAAATATTTTTTTTTTATATATCTGCAAATATTTCAAACCGCATCACTTTTTTTTTACCATAAACATGGTAAAATGTGAAATAAAGATGTCTTTCAGAGAAAATCGGGTTACAATAAGAATTTTTAAGTATGAAAGGAAAAAAAAAAAACTATCGCCGAATAAAGATACGAGGAAAAGGTAGGAAAACAATTTTCGATTAATAGCATTCTCAGTAAGAATTACTGCATATTTGATAGCATATTGATGAGGTCGTTATCATAATGTGTAAAATTCACATTTGTTATAGACATCTTTCCTATTTGCATATTATTTTCCAAGGCACGTGCTTTTTTAACTTTTATGTTTATTATCAGAGTGTGAATGCAGATATTAACAAGTAATATAAAAAAAAAATAGAATTAAGTCAATTCCTACTTTGAATGGATGAATAGAAAGTATTTTATTAACGACTGAAAATTTGAATAAGATATGTATGTATAAATAAATATATATATATATAGGGAGAGAGTTAACTGATAGTAGAGAGGAATTGAAAGAAGATCATGATTTGTCTGCATTGTAACAATGCACACCCGGTTTGGCTAGTTTGGCTGAAAAATAGGTTTTCGACGCCAACTTTTGTCTTTGTTTTAACAGTTTCATTGTTACAACAATAGAGTTGGTTTCAGAAACTGGTAATTAATTTGATTAAGTTTAATTTTAATTAATTTTAATTAAATTATTGTATTTTTACCCTAAACAATAGTGTATAGAAAATTTCAGCTCAAATGAGCGCTTTAAAATGTGAGAAAACCTTTTCATGTTTTGACACAAGTTGCCAAAAATGATGCAAACGTGGCTGCATTTTTAATTCTTTAAATAATTAGTTTTAATCAATTAATTTTTATTAATCATAATTAAATTATTGTATTGTCATCCAAAATAATCATGTATATAAAATTTCAGCTCAATTGAGCGCTTTAAAATGTATTTTATTAATGATTAAAAATTCCACCAAGATAAATAAATAAATAGAGAGTGTGAGCTAATAGTAGGAATTTAAAAAAATGAGACAAATTACTAAATAAGCAGAACGAAAAAGGCTAAATGGAAATATTTTCAAGAGTGAAAATGTTCTGTTATGAATATAATAAAATCAAAATTATACAGAGTGAAAATTTAAACAGAGGAAAAATAAAAGTCCTGAAATATTCCCAAATGAGTGAACTATGGAGATTTAAGAATTTAAATGAATATTATATTTTTATCTTGAAGTTGAAATTTTCGATTTATGGTAATTTTATAGATGCTTTTTATATATACTTTACACACATGCCAACTAATGTATAAAAGATGTACAGGGCCGTGGGTAGCCTAGTGGTTAGAGCATCGGACGGCCTCGGTTCGATGCGCGATGCCACCAAATAACCTCCGAGTACACACGGAGTACGTGCTCGTTAAATCAGAGGGTCCGAAGTCTTGGGGGCTGAATCACGTGTGCAGGGGACTGAAGAATATTTCCCTCTCCTTCAGTTCCATGCCTAAATTGTGAAGGTGGAGATAAGAGGTGTCACCGTCTATCGTCCCTTCGGGAAATTTCGCCGAGGCAATTCGTACTGTCACCTGTATGGTACTCAAGGCCAACGACAGGCGTACTTCTAGACCCTTGCTACGATGAATTTCGTGGGCCTCGATCTGACTACATCAGACAGGTGGCATTAGAAACAACAAGAAAAGATGTACGAAATGAAAAATAACATTAATATGTTATAGAAAATCAATTTTCGCTTAAGAAAATCGAATCTTATAATCAGCACATAGAAGAAAAGGTTTCATGAAATATTATCTTGTGTGAACTGTTAAAATTAAATAAAAATGTGACATTGCATTATTATTGTCTTCCACCCACTCTTTTAATTTTGTTTCTCATATTGAGAGGTTTATGAAAAGGTCGAATGATATTGAAACATGTTCAACTGTTATTCACAAATCGTGAAAAATGTCTAGTTACAGACCAGATAAAAAACACGAAGCACTCAAAAAATTCAATGCTAAGTTTTCCTGAAAATATAATTATGTCATAAAGTACTTTTTCGTTCAAATAAAATGTGCTATTTTCTCTAATCTTACAGCAAAACGAAAAAAATATACCGCTGACAATCCTACAGTAATAACCAGACACTACAAATACAGTAATAACCAGACACTACAAAATGTCAAACGTAATAGTTTAAAGAGAAAAGAGGTGGGACAGATTTTTCATTTATTGCTGATAATAAAAAAAAAGTATCTATTAAAAAGAGTGTTTCTGGTAAGATTGGTGCTTTATTGGAAGTTCGTCTAAATCGAACTCTACCATTTAACGTCGGACTGTCACAAACCGCCCGAGGGGTGAATGGAGGTGGGAGGGGGATGTGACGACTCGAAGATGCAACTTTTACTATCTTTATTCCGCTCGAAGGTCTGGATGGAAGGAATTGAGTGGGCGATGGAAAAGGTTATTAGCAATAGAATATCCTGTTCGTAACCTTGATTTTTTTTCTGATATTCTGAATATTAACAGAAATCTCAAGGCGCTCTATGTGATTTAGGGTAGAAAAGTAATTTCTTTAGATATCCTTTTGCAGGTTTGGCATATGAGTGTCGAATTGAAACATAATGTTCCGAATTTTGGGTAATGAATGTTTAAAATAGTGTAAATAATTTATATATAGTTGTGTAATACGTTAAAATTATTTTCTGTTGTTTTTATTTAATGCTAAAATTTAAATATTCGTCCGCAAACCCGTTTCTTACATTATAATGGTGATTCAATGGAAACTTGGCGAAATGTTGGCGTTAGAGCCAAGTTGACATTATTTTTGGCGGCCATGTTGGCGATAATACGGATGCTTCAGGAAATTATTGGAGAAGTCTATTAATATCACTATCATGATGTAAATGGATCTTTCGAGATTTATCCGTGCGGCATATAAAAAGGAGTCACTCACTAAAACTGAGTAAGTATTGTTTTTACCATTGAAAAGTTGACTAGCAATTAGTTGCTACGATCGAGCGAGAGCTTACGGATTATCCTAATCATTACTCATTTTTAGACATTGATAGTTGTGTCTGAATGCTATATTTCTAAGGCTTGTTTTTCTAGAATAAATTTCCATTGCTCTTGAATTGTTTTGCTCTTTGAGACTGATATAGCATACAATTCTCGAACTACGTAACAATATATTTTGAATAAATTGAGAGGACAAATGTGAGATCAAGGTGAGAATATTATTATTCTGTTTTTAAAATAGCCAAATAGCAGCAATCACATCAACAACCGAGAACATCTGAACTAGCAGCAGCTGAATAAAACAGCTGAAATTCAATAACTAGAGTTCAGTAACTATAGCTATACTGTTAATTTTGCCACAATGATATGACAACAATTGAAAATATCAACAACAGATGCAGAGTTATTTTATTTTCAAACTGCACTGAATGTGAAGGAATCCGAAAAAGAAAAACTTTCGCTTGTAGAAATATACGAGAATTTTCCCTAGTAGGAAAAGGTATTGCAGGTCTTTTAGTTTCCTTCTATAGAAAAATAATTTTTTTTGGTACTAGAATATAGAAAAATATTTATCAATATTTACCATCAAAGTCTAAAAATATTTTACAGTATTGGATAAATATGTCTCGTAGCGTAGTCCATCGACTGTGGAATCAGTTTAAATCCAAAGATTCTGTGTCTAGAGGACATGATCCACACAAGTTAACCACGATTTACAACTCTTGAGGCCCTCTAGAAAGTGATTTAGGGCGTCTCCTGATCTGAAGGGAACAACGCCCACGATACAAGAAATCCATCATTGTTGAAAGAGGGGTGGTAGAATCATGGTTCGGGCAGGGATCTCACTCGATTGTCACAGTGGCCTGAAAGCAGTGGCGTAACGTACACCCCCACATCGTGGGAAAAGGAGGCCCAAAGCCTGATGTTATGGCTTTGAACGATCTGGCTTCGGACCCAAAACCTAATTTTGCAGGGGGACCCTGACATTTTTCGTTGCGCCACTGCCTGCAAGTGTTCTATGGAGGAACTCTGGCTGGTGTGAGATATCGGAACAAGATTCCTGATGGCAATGTTCACCGATATGATACTGCTTGTAGTATCTGGCTATTATTGGCCCTGGATTTTTGAGTGCTGTTGGGGACGTTCTCCGCATCTGAGGTGGTGGTTGCTACCTTTGTGAAGAGAAGGTACTTGACCTTCGAACGGGGTGAACGGGGAAAAGAGAGGCCCTTGATCTTTTGGAGCGCGAAGGCGCTGGACTAAATTTTGTGTTAAGGAAAGCGTGTTCCTTTGTTTAAGCCCAACGCACATGGCTTGGTTTTGCTGTACCAAGAAAAGACAGTTTCTTGGGTCTTATTTTTAGAGTGGCGGACAGTGTATTCGTTGTATTTAGAGTAGATAGAATTCTGTTCTTTTTTGGCACGACGTACTGTGTCTGGAATCATTGAAAGACTTTTCTCTGCTTTTGTTAACTAATTCATTCTGATGAAAGATAATGCCCAACCTCATCATGCTGTGCTTTTTAGGAACTGTTTTGGTAGTCATACTTTGGAAAAAAATGGATTGGCCATTTCAATCTTTAGACCTGAATTAGACAGAATTTATATTTAGGATTTCCTTGATATATATCAAAGCTTTAAGTTATTCTAAAATATCGTAATAGTAGCTGAAACAGGGACTATTCCATGTTTTATGTCCGAAAACTGTCTGCGTAGAAATCCTAAGCCACCAATGTTCTGCAGTTATGACAAATTCCTTAATTAAAAACCATTTTCGTAATAATTCTACGACATGTTTCCACATAACGATGTTTTTTTCAAAAATGGACTTAACTGGTAAGAGTTTTTTTTTTTTTTTTGATAAAAATGTTATTTCAATTAAACTTTCGAAAATTTCTTTGTCGCATTCAGTAACAAATTGTGTAGTTCACATTTAAACTAAATTTTCGTTTTTATGTTGATTCATTTTTAAATGAGACAAAACACAGGTTGTAACTTAAGTTTTAGAGACACGTGTATTAGAAATTACAAGCCGAAGAACGTTGTTTTAGTTTGGAGATTAATAATAAAAAAAAAAGAAAACCTTCAAATCCTTAAAGGTTTAAACAATTTCATTATAATTTTTTTCTTTAAGAAACTGCTAAAAGAAATGGTACTTACGTACTATCGCAACAATGCGAACATTCAAGATAACTCGCCAAGTCGGTAACCCCGATTTCGCATATGTCGAACGCGCTTAATTGGCAAACATGTGCTTCATTTCATGTTGCCAATATGGTTGGGGTTTTTTTTGAAGAAATTGATTTGGATAAAAAAGGCCAGCACATATATAATTTCGAATTCTATTATTTATTAATTGATTAGAATTTTCAATTTGAGGGGAAAAGTATTTAAAAATTGAAACATTTGTTTTTGCCCAAAAACTCATCAATTAATAACTATATAGTTAAATACTGATAAAATATTTAAAAGCTAATTTAAAAAAATCCTGTTATATCCTCTTGTGAAGATTAAAGTAAAAATCACAGAGAAAAAAATCATTCATGTTGTTGGCGAGTTTGGCTTCGTTGAGAGCGCCAATATGCCAAAAAGGTTACTGTAAGAGCCTCGCTAGTGGCAGTCCACTTAGTGTTGTGTTGAAGAGAGGGTCGCTTTTTCTTCGTAAACAGCGGGGTCAACGTCCCCCATAATAAACATTGGATTGGATACGCATCTATGTATTTGTCGTTGTTGAATTTTCGTTTTCGTACCCCTCTCTTCTCTCGCCACACATGTTCAGATACGATAGAAATAAAAGTATGTTTCCCAGTTTTGCTAATACATACTTTCAAGATTTTTTAAACGAGAAATGTATAAGACTTTGAGCTAGTTGGCTAAAATCCAAATTGCAATGTCCAGAATATCAAAGTGACATATTTCAGTGCTGACAGAATATTTGTAACTTACGAGATCTTGTGGGATTTGAACTTAAAAAAATGTATCTTTAGAGCAGGAGTTGAAGGCTTCTTAAAAGATATATTGCGTTATGACGACATTTTGCGTCAAAGAATCTGCTTTTTTTAAAATATATATATTAAATAAGCAGATATGGTTAAAAATAAGACATGAAATTATATCTTTTACATAGAAAAAATCGATTTAATATTCAGTTTTTCAAGAAACAAGTAATATAAAAAAGAAATTTCAAGTCAATTCCTATTTATATCAACAAAGTTTCATTTTAGCTACTTTTTATTAAATGGTTACAATTACTAGAAATATGTATATACGTAGGACAGAATCACAACATTAAGTGATAATTCATTTTTATTCATTATCATTAAAGTATCGTAGTGTCATCCAAAACAATCGTGTCTATAAAATTTCAGTTCAACTGAATGCTATACAAAACCTGAGTAAAAAACCTTTAAAAGTTTTGACACAAGTCACCATAAATGATGCCAACGTTGCTGTATTTGTAATTCTTTAAATAATTACTCAATTAATTTTTATTAATTATGATTAAATTATTGTATTGTCATCCAAAATGATCATGTATATAAAATTTCAGCTTAATGGAATGCCTTAAAATGTATTTTATTAACGATTGAAAATTCCACCACAATTAAATAAATAGAGAGTGTGACCTAATAGTAGGAATTGAAAAATTAGATAACAATCAAAATTTTGTTTGACGGTAATTGTTTTAGAAATGGATTGATCACTTTGATTGCTTTATTAATGTGATACTTTGAAGCTATTCGAGGTCCTTAACCAATAGCCCTCGTGCAGCTTTCTAGTGCTGTACGTTAATATAACTCTCACTTCACAATTTCTATTTTATTTAAAGCTAATATGTTTTAGCGTGAAACTTGTTTCTATACATGCACTAATACACTAATCAAAATCAGTCCGAAAATTTCAGAGGAGAGTAATGAATAAAAGTACTTTTTCTTAAAGAAATTTAAGAACAATTTCTCATTTGGTCTCTTTTTAAAAAAATTATTCAAAATAAACTTTAAAATGATGGGACTATTGTTTAACAAGATATATAGTGGAGGGTTTTTAAAATTGTAACACACGTTATATTAATATTTTCCGTGGACCTTAAAAGAATATTTTTGTTTAAAAGAATTCTCTTAAATTATTAAACGCAAATGAGTCAAAAATTATTTTTCATATTCCTAAAGTAAATATTACATTAGCATTTTCTTATGGCTTCTAAAAAGTTGGAAACCTGCAAAAAAGGGAAAAGACATTAAGATGACTACGTTGATAAAATTTTCATTCGTGTAAATATTAAAAACTGGAAAACTACTACAAGGAAAAAGATGAGGCGCGAGACAGAAAAACAAACTCAATAAAAAATGCCCGAACTCACTTTAAGCTATTTCATCCACTGAGAGGAAATATATTTCCACTGTGAATATTAGAGTCATTTCCCGAAGAAATCTCCGTTTTTGTAACAGCTCTCATGTCGTTCGTACAAAAAAATTAAAGTAGAAATTTCAGAAACATGTAAGGAGAAAAGTTAACAATTAATATAAAAAAAATTTAAGTCCACACAATTCCTCCTTAGATCAACAAAGAAAAATTTCATTTAGCTACTTTTTATTAAATAGTTACAATTAATATTAATATATATATGTATATACATAGGACAGAATCACAACATTAATGATAATGAATAAAAATGAATTACCACTTAAAGTATCGTATTTTCATCCAAAACAATCGTGTATAGAAAATTTCAATTCAACTGAATGCTTTAAAACTGGAGAAAAAAAAAAACATTTTCAAGTTTTGACACAAGTCGCCAAAAAGGATGCCAACGTGGCTGTATTTGTAATTCTTTAAATTAGTTTCAATCAGTTTTTATTTATAATTAAATTATTGTATTATCATCCAAAATAAACATGTATATAAAATTTGAGCTCAATGGAGTGCTTTAAAATGTATTTTATTAATGATTGAAAATTCCACCAAGATAAATAAATAAAAATAGAAAGAGTGTGACTTAATAGTAGGAATTGAAAAATAAATAAAATTTTAAACGACTTCAACGACATTTGCCTTTTTTGTTTATTGTATATTACACATAATATTGCTTTTTCTCGCTGTTTTCCCGAAATTGAGTTATATTCAATTTTCAAAAATTAAAATCCACCTCCTTTGTACTTCCATCATCTTCTAATGCTAAACTTAAAGACAAAATTTTCTTTTATCTTTACACACGTGTAAATATACAGGAGAAAGGCGACTCTCTCACTCATTCATCACATCTACGGAACTATTAGACAGATAGATTGAAATTTAGCAAACATTTTGCTTTGTTTTGTTAAGAGGAGATTCGCTGAGAACAAATTTTGCGAAAATCGACTCTCAAGGACGGGATGGGTGAAATTCTCGTTTTTGAACTATTAGACCAACAAACTTGAAATATGACAGGCATAGTTCTTTTGTTGACAACAAATCCGATGGGAACGGATTTTGCAGAAATCGAATCTCATAGGGGCATAAAATATAAATACTCCGTTTCAGAAATTCTAGTCCTATCCTTTTTAAATCAAAGGGAGAGGATTCGAAAAATGCTTTTGAATACAATCAAAAGCTGAATGCTAGGATTTAGAAAGCAATAATTTAAAAACAATGTATAATTCAGTGTTTCTCAGCCTTTTTATTTCTGTTGAGGAACACTTTTAACAATTTCAAAATTTGGCGGCACACTAACAATAAAATAAGTTTAAAACAATTTTACTTCTATGTATGTAAAATAGTTTATGATAATAATTTTCAAAGTTAAATTAAATAATATGTACGAAAAAGACAACAAAATCTTTATTGGATAATTATTTTAACAAATTAATTCTAAGAAAATATTTTACACGAGATTCGAGCTTAATGATTTTAGATAATTTCGCTTATATTGGGTCGTAAAAATGACAATACCACTCTCATTTCATCATCTACATTTAAAAGTCTCAATATTTCTTCATTTTTATATTTTTAATAACGCAAATAAGATGTAGAGAATTGTAACAATATTTTTGAAGCTTTTTTTTTCTTATTATGAAATAATAACCTCTAATTTCAATCTGAGAAATGAATTCACTCTTCCGAATGTTTTGAAATTCAATCTCGATTATAACAGAGCAAAATCATTCTTTCCTCTTCATTCAAAGTTAATTCATGAACAGATGTATCCGTTATCACAAATGCACACAAAAGTGCCGCGGCACACTGTGGTTGAGAATCACTAATCTAGTCTAAAAACATTATACTGTCGGAGGATAGAACCCGGTACCCTCTAATTCGCGTAAGCACGTAACATACCACAAGACAAAAGTGATCACTCCCATCCAGAGGCTGCTACTGGCTTACTTATAGATACCGCCACAACACAATAACCAGCGAAGAGAAGGTGGATAACGGGTGTGATTAGATCAAATTTCTACGTATAAACCATGGAATTTGAAACTTAAATTGCATAAAATTACATTAATTTTATTTCTTTTAATTACTTCAAACCAGCACAATATTCCAAAGTGAAACTCTAAGTTTTGAAAAAGAAAGGCTAAGGGCGTCTTGTACACTTGACATTTTGAATTCTTGAATGTGATGTTAATTCTATGAAAAAAAAAAATTCCTACTTTTCTCTTAAATTCTGGACAGCTGTACTTATTTAAATAGAATAAAAGACTGCCAGAAATAGTAAAATGTGAATTATATTTTCTAACAAAAATATTTTTAACAATTCGCTTACGGGTTTTTAGACACTTCAAAGTGTTTTATGAAAAAAACGAGATAAAAAATATAATTACTCAAAAGCTTTTATTTTTTTATTTTTTTTTCAGAATTCGTTTTATTTTTCATTCAAATAATTACATAAGTCTATTTTTGAGAGACACATTTTTTTATATATAACTAACATTAATTAAAAGTATAAAATTTAAGATTTATGCATATATAATATCACTTCATACCGCATATTAAAATGTGATTAATGATATAGTTCCTAATAGTCTTAGTTACTGTTTATTATTCTAATTCATCTAGATCTTGATTTTCCATCTGTCCTTAATTATTTTTTTAGCATTCATAGAAAAAATATATTTATGCAAAAACTCTTATCGCTTAAAGAACAAATTGTTCTTTTTAGTCTTAACAAAAGTTTTATTTTTTCAGGGTCTATTATAATTATTTTTACAAAAATTACACATAAATTTCAGACCACAGAATATTTTTTCAATGTAATTATGTTTCTTTTATCGGTCATGTTTGTATAATTTGATAAATGTATCCTATTTTCCTGAAAAAATCTGCCATTATATATAAAATCATTATTATATTTGATTTAAACGAAATAGCAATAAGATTTTCTATACATAGCAAAAAGATTATCCTTAAATACCTTCAAAATTACAATAATGATTATTTTGAAATAAAAGGAAATGTGATGAAAATTACAGTCGGACGAAATGCTTGGCAGTTATTCATGAAGTATTCATATTTCTTATTTGTTAAAGTTTATAAAAGACCAATTAAAAATATTAAAATGATGAAATAAATGACACATTTTCTCAAACTGAACTATTTTTAAAACATCTTTGTGCTTCACAAATAGTAAACTAATATAGACCAAAAAGTTTATGTTTTTCTTTTTCGAAAATATTTTTCTTTCAATTTCAAAAAGCCTTTGTATTTATTTGTATATAAAACCATTCATTTCATTTCCAGTTTTTATTTTACTTGAAATTTCATTCTAAAAAAAATCAAATCTATAAAATAATAATAAATTCATGATATTTTATTGTGCTCGCTTTATTAATGATTTTCTATTATTTTTTTTTTTTGTTCGATTAACTTTTTCCGAATAACTTCTGTCATTATGATCCTTTAAATGGCAGACACAAAAATCGTCGTTATGCATTATTGTAGATTTTCGTGATTTACCTTTGAAAAAAAAGATTTAAATATTTTTTGATACTCCTTACATCAAATTATGTGATTTTTATAAGCATACATTTACCGAAACTATTTTATATATTTTTATTGTTTTTTTAAAGAATTGATAAATAATTGTTCGACGTTTGTTCTTTCAAAGAAATTTACATGGTTTTTTGTCTGATAATTAAAGTATTTTGAAAAAGGAAGTTTAAGGTTTTCAACTATACTATTCATGGAATATCAAAAGCTGTTATTATATTAAATTTAAATAATTATATAGAATATTACTCACTGACATTTCAATCATATAATTATTTCAACTGATATTAAATATGATAGTAACTATAAAAATCCCAAAAGAAAGTATTTTAAGTATAAAAAAGTAGTTAGATTTTACACATCTATTTAAAATCGGGATAGAATCATAGATCATGCCTAGTTATTAACAAATGTCACGATTGAAATTATTGCATTTTAAAACCACACCATTTTAATGAGATATTTAATAATAATCCGTGAAAATAAATAACGAAGATGAAATGCTCTCACAGCTTTAAAGCTTTTAATTCGTGTGACGTCACAGTCACATGATAACTGCAATCACGTAATTCCAGCTAATCAGACAATGAGCACATTAGGGTTTGCAGCCCTTGATCCCGAAATCCCGGGATTAAAATAGCTAATCCCAGGGTTTAATTTTTATCTAAATTTCATCTTAAATTTTTTTTTCATCAAAATTGTCTAAAAAATTTAATTCTTAGAAGTTTTTTAAAAATGAAATACTTACGGATAATGTTTTTGGTGTGTAATTGCTATAAGTAATAAATTATATGCAGCTCACATTTCTCGTATGGTAAAACGTCGCACAGGTCTAAGTGGTTTACTGCAATCCTTACACAATGGTATAAGCAACGTCTCAGGAATAAATTTTGCTACAGTTCTTTCTTCAATTAAATGCCGCACATTAATATTGGACCTGCTTGAAATACCTGACTCTTCAAATCTCACTGCATTACTGACAGTTCATGCAACTGGATTCTCTATTTTAAATGAGGTAACACTTGTTGATTAGATAACTGAATCAATTTGTACAAAAAAACCATTAACTGTAGCAGAAGAGGGATATGCACCAATGCAACCTATTAGATTTAAAACACTGTCATCAAAAATTCAAAAATGCCTCTTTTTGAAAATGGATGGTGACTACCTGGAAAGAACACACTCCTATTGAATGAAGATAAAGCCTATTAGTGTAGAGTCTAAACAAACATTTTCTTCGGCAGGACAATTTGTATAAAAAACAAGTAATATAAAAAAAAAATTAAGTCTCAATTCCTAGTTAGATCAACAAAGAAAAATTTTATTTTAGCTACTTTTTATTAAATAGTTACTATTAATATAAATATGTATATACATAGGACAGAATCACAACATTAAGTGGTCATTCATTTTTATTCATTATCATTAAAGTATCGTATTGTCATCCAAAACAATCGTGTCTAAAAAATTTCAGTTCAACTTAATACTTTAACACGTGAGAAAAACCTTTTCAAGTTTTGACACGAGTCGTCAAAAGGGTCGCTAGGTCACCCAAAATGATGCCAACGTGGTTGTATTTGTAATTCTTTAAATAATTAGTTTTAATCCATTAATTTTTATTAATTATTATTATATTATTGTATTGTTATCCAAAATAATCCTGTATATAATATATCAGCTCAATGGAGAGCTTTAAATTGTATTTTATGAACGTTTGAAAATTCCACCAAGATAAATAAATATATAAATAAATAAATATATAAAGATTGTGAAAGCTAATAGTAGGAATTGAATAAGAAGCCGTTTAAATGATGAAACGCTGGACGGAACTGTGTTTTTAAAAGCTTATTAACAGAAACACAAGAAATGAGTTTTTTAAATTTCATTATGTACTATTTTCATTTTTTTTTTTATATAAATCAGGTTTCATTTTGATTTGTTTTAATAAATAATAATATAAACCAATTTTTTAAGTATGTTCTCAGCATTACAATGTAATTTCAATCATCCAAATGTGTAAGTATTTTTCATAAATAGCTCAATCCTAATCCCTAAATCCCCGGATCGAAAATATAACACGGGATTGCAAACCCTAGAACTCATGTGACGTCAGAGTCACGTGATATATGTAATCGCGTATTTCAAGTGAATCGGTTCCTGCACTTGGCTGCTGCCAACTTTTGATTTTGCATATTTTTTTTAAGTACAGTTTTCTCAACAATAACGAGCACATATACAAACAAAATGCACTTGATTTAAAAGTACACAAATCATTTAAATTTTCTTTTTAAATTCTGGAAAGCTTTTTGAAGAATTTTAATACTTAAACGTTTTTAACCTATAAATATAAAATTGAATTTAAATTTTATAAGTGTAAGTGTAATGTCAGTAACGAATTCAACTGAGAACACGTGACTGCATTTATCAAGTTACCATCTCGAATTTAGACTATTAAAGAAAATGTAAACAGGGAGGAAATAAGTTTCTTAGTGAAACTGTGATTCTATATTATTGCAATTGTCCAAAGTAATTGAAATAATAAATTAATTTAACTCACTTTTTCATGCATCGTAAGCAAATTATGAAATGGATCGCATGATATTAAACATTTATATAATTTCACTTTACCTATAAAAAAGTATATTCAAATAAAAAAATGGTGGTGATTTAAGATATGTGTGTCCTCATTGCTTTTCAATGTTAAGTGAAATAACTACGCATTAAATGCAAAAAATATACGAATTAAATTTTTGATTTAAATTCTACTCATATAACCAAGAATAAATAAAAGCAAAGAAATAAAAAAGAATAGAAGTAAAACAAGATAAAGAAAATGCACATAGAAAAACATTTTGCTTCTCGATGTTTGTTGATGTTGATAAGAAAAGGTAGACCCAAACATGAAAACAATTTGATATCAGTAAAATATTTTAAGGAAACACGATTTTCTGAAAATGCATTCTTTTCAAAACAATAAAAAGTACTTTTCAGATCTACTTCAACAGATGTATTCAGAATACATACAAAGTACTTTTTTTCGAAACGAAAAATGTTTTAAAGCATTCAATTTTGGAACGCAATATACTTCGAAATAATGAAATTTCCAATAACCACTAATTTTCCAAGCAATTTTTGCAAGATTTACATAAATAATGTACAAGGTGGAGGAATTTATTTGTTATATATATTCTAAAATCATTAATGATTATATATCACATTGAAATGTTTAAGAGAATCTTTTTCTAAGTATTGATTAATGATAAATATTTTGGAATGGAAAACTTCAATTTTTCTCAATGGAATTCCAGTGGCTTTGTGTTTTATAAAGCTCGATATAATTCCTTCTACATTCAACAAAAATTGAAGCTAAAATGATTATATTAATATTTTTAAAGAAATTCCATGTTGTAAACAGTATTTGTGTGGATTCAATAACACGATTTACAATACACTTTTACAATACCATTCATTATAAAATCTTAAAAAATATAAAGCTTTAGATTTTGAGGAAACCTAAAATCTATTAGCAAACATCAAGAAAACGATTATTCTACATTTTAAATTTTTTTTTACGAGACAAAAATAGAATAATTTTGCAAAATAATAGAGAAATTATTTTTTAACTTATTTTATTTTTCTAAGTATTTGTAGAATAAACTGTTTACTTTCAAAATTTTTGCAAAGAAATGGAAAATTTGTAAAACAGTTTTTTTTTTGTCAAATTATTATTTTCAAATAAGATTTCGCGTTTTTTAGTGAAAAATTGCGTAGTCTTCGTTCTATGAAATCTAACGCAATTCTTTGTAATACTTCGAGAAATGGCGGAAAAAATCATTTTTCCTTTAAAATGAAATACGCAGCAGTTACTATCTAATCAAGCATTAATGCCAAGTGTTATGAAAGCAAATATTTAGATTTAAGGAAGTCACAGCAGAGCTTTTAAGCTGGATCAGTGCAAAAGAAAATTTACGAAATTACTTTTAAATTTGGATTAAAATCAACACAAATACGAAAGATACTTTGGATACACATCACTTCTACGATATTACATCATATCAAGTAAACACTTCTGAGAGTT
Source organism: Trichonephila inaurata madagascariensis (assembly GCA_019973955.1). NCBI lineage: Eukaryota > Metazoa > Arthropoda > Arachnida > Araneae > Nephilidae > Trichonephila > Trichonephila inaurata. The sequence goes on along the minus strand of BMAV01008873.1, from coordinate 666,405 downwards.
ATTAAAATTTAACCTACATTTTTCCTCGATATTAATTTACAAATCTGCTATTAAAATATTGACATCCTGTTGTTTGAGATATATAAATAAATGGTACTTTCGCAAAGTATTCTTATCGCAACAATCGCCAACTGTATTACTGACTCGCTAAATCGGCAACCCCGATTTCCTATGTGTCGTACGCGCTGAATTGGCAGCTATGTACTTCCTTTCATATAATGTCCCCAATAGGTTGCGATAAAACGTAGGTACCAAATAAATAAATATAATTAATTATTTACTAATTCCAATGTGAAACTGTTCTGCTTTCAGTGCACTAGACCAGGTAGTTACTGCGTTCCCAACTCTTCTTTACTTCAAAAACGTTTACCATTCAAAAACTCTTCAGTTTGGGAAAAAAATGGTAATCACTAGAAGAAAAGTACGGACGATTGGATGAATGATCAAAAATTTCCCATCCGGGTTCATCCAACAAATCTTGAGTTGCAGAAGTAGCATGAGGGCAGGCATTGTCGTGAAGAAAAACATTTTCTGCGGAAAGCATTCTTCGCCTCATGTTTTGGATGGATCGCCATGGTCTTATTATTCTCCCAATAACGTTTGGCATTGAACAGTTGGCTTAATGCACTGGCGAAAGAAGAGTGTATAACATGAGAATCTCTTTTAGCTCGTGAACAGATCTGACAAGTATTGTAAGAAGTAATGGAAGTTTCAGGTATATAATGGAATGGTTTTTCCGACAAATATTGTGTTTTTCATTTTATATAAGTAAATTATCTTTACTCTTTTCAACTCCTACTATTCTCTCACGCTCTTTATATTTATTTATCTTGGTGGAATTTTCAATGGTTCATAAAATACATTTTAAAGCGCTCAATTGTGCTGAAATTTTATATACACGATTATTTTGGATGACAATACAGTAATTTATTTATAATTGATAAAAATTAATTGATTAAAACTAATTATTCAAAGAATCACAAATGCAGCCACGTTAGCATCCTTTTGGGTGACTTGGCGACTCTTTTGGCGACTTCTGTCAAAACTAGAAAAAATATTTTTTTCACACGTGTTAAAGTATTAAGTTGAACTGAAATTTACATACAAGATTGCTTTGGATGACAATACGATACTTTAATGATAATGAATAAAACTAATGATCCCCTTAGGGTCTCCCGGGTGTTAAACTCATTTTTCAATTTCGAAAAAATATATGTTTTCTTTTTCTTTTGAATTTGACAACCAACCACGTGATAGTACTACAAAAACTTGGGTTATTCAAAAATTCCAAACAACACTTTAATCAGTATTTAAATGGGAAAATGTCACGCCCACTTATTCTTTAAAATTTTACACGTTTCATTTTCTGTTTTAAAAACCTCATGTTTTAAAAAACTTGGGTGAATAGAAGGTTAACTCAACACATTCTTTCTAAGTGTTTTATTTGTTTGTAATGCTAGCAGTTGTTTAAACGTTTTAAAATTTAAAGCATTATTTATCTCTAAATTTGAAATGGAAAAAAATAAACGCAGACCTTCGGTAAAATCCTAAAAAAAAGATTTAGGGAACCCAAATTTATGAAGGTATGTCCTCATACACATGTTGCAGAAAGGGAGATACAAGTAAGTGTGCTTCCAGTAATAAAAATCTCAGAATTCAGACTTCATTAACGTCAAATCTTGTTAAGGTAAGTGAAAATTTCAAAAAGGGTATCGTATTTTTGATTTTATTTCAACCTTTAGCTCTATTTTTTTCAGTATCATGCTGTTTAAAATGTCATAAACAATTAACAATTAATGAAAAGTCCACTCGTGGTTTATGTTCGAAATTTAAAAACATTGAAAAAACTTTTTGAATATTTGTACTTTTCAAGCTGTGAAAACACTGGGAAAAAAAATTTCCCAGAAATTAACAAAAGATCTAAGCAATGAGATGCATGGCCAAGGCTTGGGTCTTTAAAAAACTTTTGTGCTGTAATGAGTCTTCAATCCTTTGAAAAAAAATCTTTGATGTTATTAATAATAAACTTTCACTTGTTATGAAGGAAGCCCCGGAAAGCATGAAAAGGGCGGCTGTCGAAAAAAATTCTTCTTATCGTAACAACAAAAGGGAAAAGCGGTGATGGGACCTGGAAAACGAGAGGACATTCATCGTTGATTGGAGTATTACTGTAATAGGGGGAAACGGAAAAAGGTTTTGGATGGGGAAGTTTGTCCTCACAAAAGGACAGTTAAAAAGGGGTAAAGTTTGGTATAAAGACTAAATGGAAAAAGAGCGCATAAGATTTCATGTGAAAAATTATTCCTCTGCGGGTAAAATGGAGGTTGACGGGATGTTGAGGTTTTTTAATCGATCAGAAAAGCTTCACAACCTGAAATATTTGAACTACATGGAGATGGCGACAAAAAAAATTAATGCCCTTTCTGAAAAAAAAGCCTTGGCGTGACCATCTTATTCAGAAAATAAAATTTTAGGAAATTGCAAAAAAGAATGGGTACAAGACTTGGGAAAGGGTTTTTATATGGAAAAAGAAATTATCGATGGTAAAACTATAGGGGGAAAAGGTGGTTAACTGATAGTTTAATTGATAAGCGCATAAAAATTCGATCAATTCTACTAGTGTAAAAAAGGGGGGAAAGCCTTGGGGGTGTTTGGGGTCATTCTTGCAGCACTGATGAGAACCGTGCACGGTTTTGCCCTACAGACCCAAATACTGGTGAAGTACAATCCCCAATTTGATAATTTAAAAAAAAACACAAACCCTCAGTTGCAAAAAGCTGTTGAGATATAATTAAGCCTGTATTTCGGGGCATTATGGCACTCCTAAAAAATTTGGGGGAGGTAAGACACAGAATCTAAAAAAGTTTAAATTCATTAATCTGGAAGTTTTGCCCTAAGACGATTGGTTCTAGTCTTCAGATTGCAGAGTTGCTGCAAATCTAGAAACCCAAACATTTTTAATGATGGAAATCAAATACATTTCTATTTTAAAAATGACAAAATTAACAAAATGTTTGTGTGTCCTGCTGAAGGGAAATCGTCGAATCTTTACGTAAAGAAAGGGGCTTGCATCTTTTTTAAACCCCGAGCCAAAAAAAAAAAGACTAAAAAAAATTGAGCTGTTTAAGCAACAGGAAAGCATATCTTATGATCCTGGAGCATTTTAATTAAATTTTTTAAAAATTTTTTTTCTTAAATTTAATTTAAAACTTTAAAACCTTTTCTCAGTTTGTGTTTTTTTTACTTACGCGCATTCGTTTTAAAAAAATATCATACTTTTTATGTTTAAAAATTTACAAATTATAAACTTATCATAATCTTTAAATCCCAGCTATTTATAGTATTATAAATTTTTTTAATTTTTTTTAAAAATTTCAAAAAAAAATTTAATTTTTTTAAAAATTTAAAAAAAAGTACTTTTATTTTTAAAATTTAATTTTTTTTATTCTATTAAAAATAAGCCACAAGAATAAAAAATATTTTGACTTTATAAAAAAACATTGCAGTAATTAGAATAATTTTTGCAGAAAAATATCATCGCGTCGTAAAACTTACAATTTGTTTCTTACAAAAAATTTTTTTTTTTATGTGCTTATTATTTTTAAAAATTTTGATTATATTTTAGACATTTTTTTCAAATTTTTTCCTTTATAAAAAAAGTGTAAGAGAATCAAATTATTTCATTTTTAAACCCCAAAAAAATTTTTTCTAGTCGAAAGTTGTTTATATTTTTTGCTCTCGAAACATTTTTTTAAATCCTGAGACCCTTAATGTTGTGATTCTGTCCTATGTATATGCATATTTATATTAATTGTAACTATTTAATAAAAAGTAGCCAAAATAAAAATTTTCTTTGTTAATCTAAGTAGGAATTGACTTAATTTTTTTAAAAATTACTTGTATGTATGACGCTCGTGTAATACATCCACTATTATTAACCCGTTTCAATATCAGTGTTCTAAAGAAAATTTAAAGAAAAATTTTCTTTAAAAAAGGTTTTTTGTAAAAATCAAAGAAAATGCGTCCCCTCGTAAGCAAAACAAGCATATAAAATATGTATTTAACTATGAAGATTTTTTTTTAAAAACAAATAATTATTAATTTTGAAGCTGTTTTCGCGCAAGTAGTCTAGTTTTAAGGTTTTCATTGTTTATTGACATCGCGCTTTAAATTAAAACGAGGGCTACTGGTGTCGGATTTCAAAATTTCGAACCTCTGTCACACCAGAAGGTCCGCAGGTGTCGATTGGACACCAGAACTTGTTTGGTTTATCCTCCTTTCCACATTTTTGCAGGGAATTTGAAAATTTTTCGCGACATTCAATCATTTTCCATAGTGATTACACAGAAATATTTTTGAGGATGTAAGTTTATTAGGAGTGATTTCCCACTAAATATACCTAGAACGTCCGCTAGTGACATTTCGACACTAAGGCAATTAATCATTATAAATTGCTGTCGTTCGACAAAAGATAGTTAACTATGTAGATATCACCAGTAAAACAAACGTCCCTAAGTAGTATTGCACATCTATTTGACCTTAAATGCAGTGTTATGAAACAGCATGTGAAGTGTTGCAGTTCACAGCGGAATTGAATCAATTTTTCTAAAATTATTGTATCTTAAATTTTTCGTTACATAGCATTTGTTTATTTGGTCATGAAAAAAATTCATTCGATTTTCGAACCTTGTGCACAGCAGACATCTGAAAGTTATAGCTAATAGACAGAAAAGGGTTTAAGCCCCGATGAAATTGTTGATTGGTTGCGAGAGCCTTTTGAAGAATGAATCGGATGGTGGTGAGCTGGTGTGTGTGTCTTGTTCTAATTTAGATTCCGATGAAGACATAACATAGCGTGAAAAAGACTGCGAAGAGCCTGAAGAAAGAGCAGATGAAATTCATAATATTCAGTAAATCCTAATACACTGGTGGCCACCGTAAATGCAACACTCTGAAGGAAGCATGCAAATAACATGAAATTTACAACATGCATTAGTGGCGGTGAGACATGCAAATGATTAGAATTTCAGCGCAGACACACATCACGCGCGCCTATGGCGCCACCTCAAAGCTCTATTTAAGGCTTAGAGATTTCGACGATTTCAAGTTCGGCAATTATGTTCTTGTGATTTTTTCAAAAAACGATCTGTTATGTCTCGTAGAAAACAGCGATCAGCTTTTAATCAAGTATCCGAGTTCGACAGAGGACGGATAGTGGCCTACCTAGATTGTGGATTATTTTCAGGAAATCGGTAGTCGTGTTGGACGAAGCCAAACAGCTGTGATGCGGTTATGTGACCGTTGGATGCAGGAGGATACGGGGGACCGACGTGATCAATCGCATCCACCTCAGTGCACCACTTCACGTGAGGACAGGCAATTTGTGTGCATGGCAGTCACATCACGAATCATAGCACAGCACATTGAGTCTGTAACGCATCATTCAATGTCTTCGAGTATCATTCAACGCCGTTTACAGCAGAGTGGTCTGTCCGCAAGACGTCCATTGCTTGGTCTACCCTTGACGACAGACGACACCGCCGCCAATGGTGCGATGAAAGAAGGATGTGGGCGGGAGAAGGGAATGAAGTTGTCTTTACTGACGAGTCACGCCTCTGTCTGCAACACCACGATGGTCAGATTCGAGTCTGGAGACACCGTGGAGAGAGGATGCTGAACAGCTGCGTTATGCACCGCCATACTGGTCCTGCACCGGGTATTATGGTATGGGGTGGTTTTGGATATCTCTCTCGTACTCCTCTAGTACGCATTGCTGGTACTTTAAACAGCCAGTGCTACATCTCCGAAGTGTTGGAGCCAGTTGTCTTTCCTTACCTTTAGGGCTTGGCCTCAGGCATATTTCAACAGGGTCATGCGCGAGCACACGTGGCACGCATTGTCCAAAGTTTCTTCGTCAATCACCAGATTGAATTGCTTCCCTGGCCGGCTCGCTCTCTGGATCTTTCGCCGATAGAAAACATGTGGTCCATGGTTGCTCAACGATTGATCCAGATTGCACCCCCAGCTGCCACACCAGGTCAACTTTGGCAATGTGTGAAAGCTGCTGTACCCCAAGAAGTCCCAAAGTCTTTTTGAATCATCCGAGTCCAAAGAATCTTTGAATCAATGCCGAGGCGTGTGGCAGCGGTGATCTCCAACAATGGCGGCTACTCTGGCTACTGATTCTGGCAGGAAGAAGAAGATTCTTACAGAAGTCTATAAATTTAATCATTTGATACTTGGTCAACATGTTATCACAAAATAAATTTTGTTGTGCTATCTCTTGTCTTTCTTGATGTTGTATTTACGATGGCCAGCAGTGTATATATGTCGCTAGGGATGGTAATGAATGGTTCTGAATAGTAATGTTCCTGTCAAATTTGAGACTTAAAATGTTTTACGACAAAGCAGTGGTCCAACAAGCTTCGTGAAACATAATGTCCCTGAATTTGTTATAGAGTTTTTTATGATATAAAAAGTCAATACATGATAGTTACATGAAGTATTGTTAAAAATTTAAAACTTAAAACTGAAAACTAAGGTTTACTGAACAGTAGTCCAGCAGTTATTCAGTTATTACAATTACTTTATTTTATACCGCAGTGTTAAAACGACACCGGTGGACGTTTAAGGGTAATCGAAATCCTGGACGATCTAGTATTAAAGAGAAGAGAAGTGCACAAGGATTGCTACAATAATTTTATTGCCGCATGTTTCTTATTTAGCCAAGATTCGACAAATATTTGCAAATTTACAAGAAAGTAATGTATCTTTGGCTTAGACAAGACTTGAGAAATACAGTGAGTGAGAGTGCGAGTTTATCAGCATTGTACTATATAGCAATACGTGGGATATTGGACTTCGTAATTTTGAGTTTTGGTCACGCAAAGAGGACAACTCCTGAGCAGGCAGCTCCCTTCCCTAACTACCACTCTTCACCAACGGGAGAATTTGAGCTACTACAGATATAACGTGCCTCAGTCTCTCGACACGGTGGGTCTTCAATGGTACTACGATGCGAATTCGCATCATGCCGGCCACGAGTTCCTGACCATGACCACAAGTACCACGGACACACTTCATAAATGCAAGAAAATATTTTTAAAAAACGTTGGTATGACAAGGAGAAGTGTCAAAAATTCTCCAGGGAATTTCTGAGCACATCATATGCACGTAATTCATAAATAAACCCCTCATTGGGAAGAAGAAAATATCATTCTACAAAATAAAGGTTGACACAAGGTTCAGAGCTCTCCCATATATAATACAGTCAGACCTTATTTTAACGAAGTCCCTAAAAAAATTTCGTTACATAGTGGTTCGTCTATAAATGTACTTTAAAAACCGCATGAAACAAATTTTAAATTCCTTAACCACTATATATTGTTTAAAAAAATAATTGTTCTCACTATTTTTGTAAGTTAAAATCTACTCATTTTATGTATCTTACCCATAAAAAGAAATCGCAAGGAAAACAAGGGGGGCGGAGGACATTGTCCAGGAATACACTGTATTTTCAACTTTAAAAAATAATTTTATATTAAAACTAATTAATTTTTTTCAGACATTTTCTAATATTAATCCTACGAGAAAATTTAAATGTACATTATTTTATAAACAGTCATTTCAAGTATACACTACCCTATGCGTCCTTAAGTTTAATTACTGATAAAATCTGTTTTTGTGTTTAAAACCTATGACCACATTTAATTTCTCTAGGTGAGTTACGCAACTGGTAAAACCAATTCAAGGTCATTGATCAGTCTAAAATGAGGTTAAAAGAGAATAATTTGAAAAATGTCCTGCAATATTTTAAAAATAGGGAGAAAAAAATCGAAATACAAAAGAAAAAGTTCGTTCTATAGAAAATGCACTTCGCTACCTTTGGGGGTTTTATTAAAAAAAAAAAAAAAAAAGTAGTAAAATGTTCTTGGTTCCAGGAAAATGTTTTCAATATAGAGGTTCGTTACATGGGAGGTTCGACTGTATATTAAAAATTTGAGAGAACTAGGCGAAATTTCTGCATTTGTAATAAATATTTTATTAAAAATACTCTTGTGATCTCGGGCAACATTAATTTATAAATCAGAAATCTATATCGACACATTATGCATTTTTGTTCACTTTAACTACTTCACGAAGATTCCCGCCGCTCGTGAAAAGGAAAACCACGCATCTCTCTGTTGCCGGCATCCTGGAGAGGAGCCAGAAATCCTTTTCAAGAGGCAAAAGAGTCGTATCGATCATTTTCTCCCAAAAAGTACGAAAGGGGGTGGCGAACTTTGGGTGGCAGTGATGGAAAGAAACATCCCAGGGATACGCACGACTTCTGGCGAAAGATAAATCAAGACTCTATGATGTTGTGAACCCTGACACTCTCGGCATATAAAGATGCCGCATCATCAGATGATTATTCAGACTACGTTGGGATTATTCAGCCTCTGAGTCGACGCTTTGGTTAAAAGTGCTTCTGGGGACGAAATATCGGATGTAAGAGAAGTGAGTTGTCAGGAGAGAATGAAGCCCTGACTAATTCAGTTGAGTGACATTACAGTTAATTTGTGACATGCTGGAGTGAAATATGTTTGACGCTCTGTAGGAGACATCTCCCCCATTCAGCCACATACTTCCCATAGATGTGGGATGTAGAGTCGTAAAAAATAATGAGACACGCTTAGGAACTTTTGCAATCCTCATCGTGGGTGGTTCACATTTAGCATCCATGGTAATGCCTCAAATGGAGCTAAATTATGTTTAATGAAGTAACTTAATTAAAATAATTATATTCCTAAAACAGATTTTTGTCTTTTTCTTTAATTTAGAAAATCCGATGTTTTAAATGCAATTAATTTTAAATATATGCTAAAGTTATCGAAATCTCAAATTTCGTTAGCTTCTGTTCTAAAGCTTCTGAATTATGGAGATTTGAAAATTCGTCTCCTAATGGTAATGAGTTTCTCGTACATACTATACAAAAATTTTTCTAAGTAACTTTTTCAATTACGAAGTCCACCTAGAGTCGGATGCTGTGTGTGCTTATGTCTAACCCTGCATACCTCCCACATTACCTGTAAACTTAATTACTTTTTTTCCTTCTATGCTGTATTACCGAAATAAGTATTTTTATTTACGCCCTTCCCTGATGTTCCAATTGCGATGACCAACAGTGTACTAAAAAAAAAGGAATTCCAAAACTTTATTGCATAATACATTTGATTTTTTGCTTGTAAGCAAAGTTTAGTTTGAGGACTTGTTCTTTGTGCACTTGTTCTGTTTTGCTATCTGCAGAATTTCATGCAAAAAAAAATCTTAAAATTATTTGCAAATTTATACATTCGTCAGTATGTTACATAATAACTTGAGAATCAAAGAGGTCTATACTGCTCATATTTCTAGGACTTAATTTCTGATTAGAATTATATTTATCTAAATATTAATATAAGAAATACAAAAACGTAAGAACCCTCAAAAGGAAATTTATAGAAAGATGCAACCATTTTCCCCATTCTTAGTATCATTTATGCATGTTAAATATAGGGGTAAAAAAGAGAGAACACATTAAAAAGTTACTTATACTATGCATGCATAGGCAGCCAATAGTGGAAAACCATTGCACTCATGTTTACAGAACGATTACAGCAACTGGCGAAATCTTCTATTAGTCAACATCTAAGGATGGTTTTTATGGAAATCGACTCATAAAAAGGGGAAAAAAGGGTTACGAGGGTATTATAGGCAAACATTTCGTGTTTTGAAATATTAGAAGTATATATTTGAAATGTGGCAAGCATGTTTCTTTTCTTGAGTAGATTCGTAAAGAACAGATTTTGTGGAAATAAGACTTACAAAGGAAGTTACAGAGGTGTTTTAAATAAAAACTCCCGTTTTTTTAATTCCTACAGCCTTAAAATTTTGCTACCATGTTTCTGTTCTTGAGTAGAGATTCGTCAAGAACGTGTTTTGCGAAAATTGTCTACCAAGGAATGGGGTTACGGGGGCGTTATAGATAAATACATTCCATTTTGTAAACTCAAGTCCTGTTCTTTTTAAATTAAGAGAGATAAAAATGTTTTTGAATGCAATCTAAAACTTAATGCTAAGACTTAGATAGCAATAACTTTAAAAAAAGTATGTTGCCATACATACTCAGAAAAGAGGGTCGGTAACGGCTAGTAAATTATAAAAATTGAGCAATAATTCCGAAAATAAAATGAAAAATGTTTCAGTGTATTTTTTCAATTTTAGTTGATCACAGCACGAGAATTTAGCAGCATGGATTCATGTAACCTATAATTTTAAATGATTGACAGATAAAATAAAAATTACTATACAGTCTTCAGCCCTCTTTTTTCTTAAGTACTGCGCCAGCCCATATTGTCGAAAATTAACACGAAGAGTTTCTTAGCATTGTAAATGATAATAAAGCTGAATTTGTTAACATATCTTCGATGTATAATAATTTCACTAAAGTTTGTGCATTTCTTTGTATTTTCAAGGCTGACGTTTAAATAAATGTAAATTAATAAATCTAGATCTCGCATCAAATAACACAAAACGAATTTCGTGATTTTGGCGACTTTTAAAACATTTGGCACACATGAATTGAATGTCAAAGAAAATTAATGTTTACCCAAAAAACTTAATATCTTATGGGTCCACCAAAAACAATTAGCCAAAATAAAATCATTAAAGAACCCCACAAAATTTCACATTTCGTGCTTTATTTCTACATATCATCCTGCACTTTTCTCAATATTTGGGAAATTGCTGAATGCAAACTTTTCCTTTTTGTTGATTCAATTTTTGTAGGATTGGAAAGTGAGTTAAACAACTAAACTTACCTCCACTTCAGTCGCACAACACCCCATTTCTTTTACGAATCCTTTTCTGCAGTTCCATGTAACCATGCTTTTAAAGCGATAATTTCGGTTACTTGGTTACTATTGTGTCTCTTTGCATCATTGTTTGCACCTGTTTATCTCTTTTATGCACTCCTGACACTAAAAGTAAAGGCTTTCAAGTGAGTTACAAAGCGCCGATGAAATGAGACAAAAGATGACACAATTGGTTCAGTTTCTGACATCCAAAGGGTGACACCTATTGGAACGTTAATGGCTTAAATTTTCCTTTCCCTTTCTACTGGAGATTAGTTCATGTAAAACGTGCTTGAAAAAACAAACTTCTATTATTGATTATTGACTTTTACATGTAATCGATAATTTTAATCTTCGAAGTATTATATAGACATAATTAACTAGAACAGGTTTGATACTAAATAAGTAGGGAAAAAGTTTGATAGTTCAATGTTTTTATTCAATATAGTTAAATGAAACTTTTATATCCTGTGATAAAATTTTTTGTTAATATTTTAAATAATTTTGGTGCTCTGTTTTATTAAAACTCTACATGTATAATGATGATCAATTCGAGTTGTACTTACGTATTATCGCAACCGTATTGGCAACATTATATGAAACGAAACACATGGTTCTCAATGCAGCTCGTACGACACGAAATTGGGGTTTCCCATTGGGCATTATCTTGAACGTTGACATTGTTGCAATTACATTTAAGTACAGTTCGAGTAAGAAATAAAGATTTATATAAAGTAATATTTAAAGATTGGGACGAAAAGAGTGTCACATTTACGGCACGGTTTCTTAAGCAAGATTAAAAGTAGTTAATTAGAATTCAAAAGTTATTTTTTATTTTATGACTTTTTACGAAAGCATTTTACTTTACATACCAGACATCACTTCATTTGCATTAAAGTTTTCTTAATAAAAAACAACTTTTATTTATTTATTTATTTGTTTTGATTTAACAAATGCGCTGGCGTTATACAATATTCAAATCATAAATTAAATGCACCACTAGAAGTTTTTTAATTATTTCTTTTATTAAATAATATGCAATAAATATTACTTAATAAAAGCTTTTTTTTTTATTTTTAAAACTGAGCATTTTTTTACTGTAAAACAAAATTAACCAGAACTAATTACGTTAGTTCATTTTACAACTGTACGTATTAAAACATTACTCAACAAAAAGCTATATAGTTAAGGAAATTCTTTCTCAAAGTTATGTAATTCCAAATAATATGTATATTAGATGGATAGCGTTTATATGGTAAAAAATATTACATTACAATACAATATTACAACTTACCTACGTGGAAAAGATTATCTGTGATATAGAGATTAAAAAAAGCCCTAAGTTTAAAAAATTGTTTTAAAATTTAATTTTGCCCCCAAAGTGTTGAATTTTTGAAAAAATGGGGGGGGGGGAAACCTAATTTTGGTTATATGATCTCATAATCAGAATAAAATATTTTTTTTACGGAATACATAACCAAAAGCAAATAATTGATAAGTGAGTACTGAATAGTGATTAATACAATGTACATTGTAATACGTTTCATAACAACAGCTCTCTCTCCCCCACCATAAAGTTCCGAGCCAAACTTCTTCAGCCATTTCGACAATTAAGTTATTTAAAATTCAATACCAGCGAAGCTCTTTATATACCTGATATGTTTGTCTCAAGTTACTATTTAATAAGTGTCCTCTCGTCGCTATAAATGTTAAAAAGTATTAAAATGCCTGTTTTTTTTTAAACAAAAATTACTTTGATGTTTTACCTTAAAAAAATCTAAAATACCTAAACTTCATTCCGCTTGTGGTAGTGCTTAGCATAAAAATTAATGTTTAACTTTTCTCTCTTCATCTATGTACCGGAGAACATCTTTTTCGCATAAATAGGTTTTTAAATTCGAAAAAAAACATTTTTTTCTTTCTCGATTAACCCTTATATGTACATTAACTTTTTGTTCAGGATTCTGAAAAGTGTCACATTTTTTAAAAACAACATTGAAATATATAAACCAATTTCTCCTACATTCTTTTAATCAAAAAATAAATATTTTTCGTAGAAAAAGATAACATTAATATCAATGAGCCAAGAATTAATAACCTTAAATTCATTAAATTTTTATTTATATATATATAAACTCCGAAATTTTTTTTAAATAAACCAGACATAGATTTAAAAAATACGCAACACACTATTAATAGATGACACATAATCGAAACGATTTTTTACAATACCTCTAGAGAAAAAGGATTAAATTAAAAAAAAAAAAGAGAGAGAGACTTATTGTAGACATTTTTTCAATCCGATTTGAAGCCAAGCCGGCTGTCTTTCAGAGCCAAGAAGCAAAACAATGATGAATCGCGTGTCCTTTCGTTTTAACGCACTTGCTTATTTCAAAAAAGAACATCACTCCATTAAGTAGCTATATTTTTGTTCGTAAAAATAGTTTATTAGTTTTTCTTTCCTCTTGTTTTCAAAAGTTGCTTCTTGTGTGAGTAACTTATTTCTCTCTAAAACATTTTTCTTTCTTTAAATTATAATAGTGAAATACGTTTAAGACGAAATATCGGTTAACACGAAATAATACAACGATTTTGTCAAACTACTACGTATTTTCGCATATTTTTTCCTTTTAACACAAACGAAAGTAGTTTAACGCGAAAAAATTTCCGTTCTAGGAATGAAAAAAATACGGAAAACACCAGCCGAATGTGTCTCTCCTACTGCATTATAGGAAGAATCAATTGCAGTAGATAACGGTAAAGTGTGTACAGCCCCAATGATGGCAGACAAAAACATTTTAGTTTGTTCAAAGCTCAAAAAATATCATTGATGCCGGTTCCAAAGATGAAAATGAAATGAATACTGCAGCTCTGATTCACACATCATCCAAAATGAGGAACGTCATAAAAAGTATGCGCAGTTATTTAGACGCACAATCCAGTGGTGAAATGAAAAACAAAATGAACGATATAGAGCAATTTGTCCACAATTTGACAAAAGAATGAAAAGAAAAATAGATTACTTTCCAGAAACTCAATAAATGTTTTGTTTTTCAAAAATTTGAAAATTTTGAATTTAAATTGTTGTGAATGTTTTTATTTCATTGATTTTTATCAAACATATGCATAATAATATATAATTAATAATAAATAATTACGTTTACATTTATTTTACTATGATTAGGCTAATTTTATTTACATTTTTATCTATGTAAATAAAACTAATAATTTTTTTTGCACTGTTCTTTAACACGAAAAAAAAAAAAAAAAAAATGACAGTCCCCTTCAGTTTCGTGTTAAGCGATTTTTCCTGAATATCATTGAAGAAAGATTGGAATTTCAATTGGAATTCTTAAAGGCGTTTTGTTTTATATGGGACTAGCTGGTATACCTCTCTCTGTTCTTCACACAAATATATTGATAAAATATAGCATTCAAATGCTATATATAGCATATGAATGGATAAAAAAAATATACGAGAGTAAAATTATTAATAATTTAAGTTATCTCCCTCAATCTGCTCCGAAGAGATCGAATTACGCCAAACGCGTTCCAAACAAATCTCTTCTTAATAAAAGCAACATGTTTGCCAAATTTTAAGTATGTTGGGGTTTAAATGTTCACAAGAGGGAATTTTTGAATATAATGCAAACCACTTGTGAGTTATTTTTTTAAAAAAACACTTGTTAGTGTAAATTTACTCAACGAAAGAAACATGCTTATTTGGTTATCAGCTGTAATAGCTCAAAAACGGAATTTTTTTAAAAATAATTTTAACGAATTTGAGAAAATAAGAATGATTCACAACTGTGAAAAATATAAAATCTTTAAATTTAAACAATATACAGTGGCTTGATACTTAATGCCTTATATTCAAATTTTAAATAATGCATGTTTATAATATATATGCTTGCTTTTTATAAAATAAACTGCATTCGTTTACGAAAGACAAAACAGAAAATATTATTCGATTCCTACTCTATTAGTTCACTATCTCCCTATATATATATATTTTGTTCAAATTTTCAATCGTTGATAAAATAATTTGATTCATTCCATTCAAATGCAAATACATTTTTTTAAACTTGTAGTGGATGACACATGATAATGCAGTTTTTTCAAATATTAATTCATTAATTAAAATGTTGTTAATGAATAAATAGTAACAAAAATAATAGTCCAACACCCTATAAGGAAAAACGCTCGTTGTGTCCCGGTAGCGCATTGGACTTCTAATTCAAAGGTCGTGGGTTTGAATCCCACCCGGGATGGCCTCATTTCTGAGAATGTGATTTCATTTTACTATACTATTTTATTGGAATAATTAAACTTAATGAATGAATAAATAAATTGCAACAAACAAAAATAATAGTTCAACACTCTATATACAAAGGAAAAAGGAAAATCGGTTTCCATTTTCCCACTTGTTATTGTGATTCTGCCATATGCATACATAGATATTTATATCAATTGTAGCTATTTAACAAAAAGTAATTAAAATAAAAATTTTCTTTGTTTATCTTAGTAGAAATTGACTTAATTTTTTTTTATATTACTTGTTTGCTTTAAATGCATCATTAAACAGTCATTGTACATCGCTGCAATTATTAAAAGCTCAGTTAACAGAACAATTTCCACTTATTCTACATAAAGAAAAAGTGATCCCTATTCGTAATCTATTCGACGACTCCGAATCTATTCAAGATTCATATACCTACTTCAAAAACTTCCGAGTGTTTTTGTTCCCTGTTCATTATTTGCTATTCCACTTTTACAAACTATTTATCTGAAATTCTGAAGTGTTGCACGGAAACGGAGACAAAGATTCTTAGAATCCAAATGTTTTGACATCTAATCGAATACTAGTAATAAAAGTAACCATTAGTAATTTTATTCATAATATTTTATGTTTAAGTAGTGCCAAAAAATAACATTATCCTGCTTTTTTTAAAGTTAATTTTTCACATGAATTATAATAAGGCCATTCAATGATTAATTTGAATTTTTTTTCCCATTCAAATTCACCGTCTACATTTTTGATTTGTGATTTTTAGAGTTTTCCATTTAAGTATCAATGCATGAGCCATTTCAAGTATCTATAAGAGTTTCATAAAAAGTAGTTAGTGAAGCTTGAGTTTTGTATGGTGAGCTGGTTCTACATCTTAAGTTAACTAAACTAGTATGTACTCATATTTTTTTACTCTTCTCAGAGAGAGAGAGAGAGACAAACTATATAAATATATTTAAGTATGATTTTGAAAAAATAATCAGAACAGTAGTAAATTTTTCAAAAAAAAGTTTTCAATCCTCAAAACTATCATTTATATTTGAATTGCATATCTATATGCTATTTCACATCTTAATAATAAAAAATATATTACATACTAGCATTTTTTCCCGTTAGTCATAAAAAGAAAAATATAAAATTTAATCAAGCCAAAAAAAAAAGTCTGGCGATAATTTTTAATTTCTATACCACTCCAACGTAAAGATTTTAGGCCCCTACAGACTTGTTGTCGTGTTTTTATACTGCGATACATATGAAATACAAGTGGAAGAACAGAAACATGCAATACAAACAAGAATATAGACATTTATTACAAAATGATGATCCCAGCATATAACAGAAGGGGTGCGCTGCTTTGTATTCGAACCCGACCCATTCGGTTACAAGCAGAAGGTCACATCCACCCTATTGGAAGGGTGGCTCCGAAAGACTTAACGGGAATAAATCCCTCTACACGAGATGTCTTCAGTAGCACCAGGGCTCGAGCTCATGACACGCTGGTGACGACTTCGTGACTATGAGTGAGTGAGTGAATATTAACGTCGCATTATTCCCGGTACCTCCTAAATTCCAAGCCACACCAACGGAAGGACGTTTGAGTCTTGAGATATTTAACGTACATGGCGCCCCCTTCGCGCATAAGGTGTTCAGCGGTATCCGGCTCAAACTTATGACACGTCTGCGACTTCATTATTATGACCCCTAATCTACCGCGGCCACGATGAATAGTATAATAGAAATATGAAAATAACAGAACTGTTAGTAAACTCAGCGATATGTAGCTTAAAAGGTTTCGAATAAAAAGACTTGAAAAATTGGAAAGTTTCTAAATTTAATTCCGAGAAATAAATTTTATAAAAAGGTTTTCCAGACCTATATATTTTTTCTTCTCCTATACTATTTATTCTACCTGTGATGTCTAAATATAATTTTTGTAATGTGTTTTTAAGACCCATAATAACAATATTTGCATAAATTCCATAATATAAGGCTTATTCATAAGTTAATTTTTAAAAAATTGAATCTAATATTTTTGTATATTTTAACTAAAGTATTTAATATAATAAACTTACAAAAGTATTTCAAGAGTAACGAAGTTTCAAGAAAAAGAAAAATGCTAAATTAATTAAAGAATTTACAAAAATCATTCTTGCTAATTCATTAGTTTTACAAAAATATTTCTAAACTATTTTTGTGCATCCTTTATTTTTTCCCTTATAATTTTCTTATCCCCAAGTTTTTCACATGATTTACAAAGAAAAAAATATTATTACTTCTATTATGACTATTAATTAAAGAATTATTTTATTACTTTTGTTATTACTATTAATTAAATATTTATTATAACAATTTCTAATAATTCTATGCAAAAAATGCGTACGTATTTATAAAAAATGCATGCACACTAGAGTATTTATACTTATTTAAACAATACTTATACTTATTTAAATAATTCGAAAATGGAGGCGTGTTCTCGTAATGATTTCTTTCTTCCCGCCCACAGGAAAATACTTAGAAAGAGAAATGAATTATCTTTAGATATTTCTAATTTGTTACAAATACTTTTCGGATATAATTATTTATTAAAGTGTGGAGTTATTTGAGGTGGAAATTAATCGAAAAATGTTAACTTTTATTTTATTTGAAACAAAAGATTTACGTGCGGGATAGTAGTTAAACAAGTTTTATACGTGGTAAAACAAATTTATTAGGAACTTTAATTACCTTAAGTTTAATTAAAATTCTTTGAACCGTTACGCACCCATTTTTAGGAAAATGATGGAAGAATATTTTTACTTGAGATAATTATATTGCTTCAAGACACGTTTGGAAAATATGGAAACAAATCAATCAATACCTGTTTAAGTAATTTTTATTTCGTTACTTCTTTTCCTCTTCTAATTTTCTAGAAGAACAATTTCTATGTAGACATTATCACGTTTCAGATATTTTACATGCATTTTAATAAATGAATCTTCCGCTTCTTACTTACAGTAATACACCAAATTTGCGCGATAAGTAGAACTGAGTGATGGCAGCGTAGTGAGGGAGTGAATATTAGCGTCGCACTGTTCAGTTACACGAGGGCTTTTGGCGACGGACCTCGTCATTTTGGACCATAGTCAAGTGACGAGGACGACACTTGAGCTGGCTCCCCCTCTCCTAACTACCACACCAACGGGAGGAATGTGATGACAGAGTAAGTCAAATTCGCGTAAGTTGGGGTATAATTTTGCCTATAAATACATATAAAATATTTTTAGGTGGGGCCGGAGACTATAAATAATAAAAATTTAGAAAAAAAAATTTATTAGATAACACACATACAAAATCGCAAACCGAACAAACAAGGTCACCTGCCTCCTCAAATATTTTTTTTTCTTTCGCAAAATTTCTGTAGCATGCTAATATTTTTTTTTATTCTTTTTTTTGTTAAGAGGACTTGGTACCCTTTGAACAATTTTCTTTATTTATGTATTTAAAAATTATATTTTAGCATTTATTATAATATTTCTATTAAAAAAATGACACGAGATGAAATTTTTCACATGTTATTCGCACAATTTTAAAAATTTTAATTTTTTGAAGATAATTTGGAAAATTTCAAAATCCTGCTCCTACTGTAATTATTAACTTTTTGACCAGAAATTTTTTTCGTTATATTGCTAAGGATGTTCTAAGTGACTTAAGGGATCGATTTTCCAACATCTTA
Source organism: Trichonephila inaurata madagascariensis (assembly GCA_019973955.1). Classification (NCBI taxonomy): domain Eukaryota; kingdom Metazoa; phylum Arthropoda; class Arachnida; order Araneae; family Nephilidae; genus Trichonephila; species Trichonephila inaurata. Next base: position 647,531 of record BMAV01008873.1, on the reverse strand, counting down.
ATTAGTTTTGGAGGAAAAAAATAAAATGTTGATAGGCATGCTAAAATTCAACGAAAAGGCCAATATCTCCTACATTTTATTTTTTCGTTAAAAAAGTATTCAGTCCGTGTATCCCTAATTTTGTTATATGCTTTATATACAACACATAGGGAAAAATGGAAGTGATTGATAAATAATTGTGGAAGGAGAGTAGTATTTTGAATGCACTAATGTATCGAAAAAATACAACCGAGAAAAACCACTTTAAAGTTATAATTATAATATAAGCTTAAATAAACTTAAAATGCCACTTTAAGACATTAGTTTTACATTTTTCTTTAAAATAATTGCAGTTTCGTTTTTTTTTCAACCCATACATTTTTATAAATGATCAATTTTTAGAGCGTATTAATTGCACAAGAAAATTCAAGAAAAACGTTAAAAAAACTATTTTTTTTTTTGTCATGACAGAAATTTTTTTTTTTTTTTTTTCGCATAATATTGAAGTATTATATTTGTATGAAAAACATATCAGAAATAAGAACTGAAATAATGAAATAATTAATATAAAATGCCTTAATTCAAAAATTTTACAAGCACGCATTTCACAAAGAGAAAAAAACTACATTATTGCAATGCATTGTGGTAATATCCTGCTTTATATATTACACATTCTTTTTTATAGCCATTTCTCTTTTTAAAATAAATTTTTTTTATAAAAACGCTTTTTTTCTAAAAAGGGGGTGTGGTTGATTCGCCTAATTTGTTAACTTACATTTTTCAGTGAAGTTTTAGCCAACTTCTAACTTTCCGACATGCACAAGTGATATATCAATCGAAAGATAATAATGCAAAGAATAAGATTAAATAAAAATATAAAAAAACGAGAGTGCGGTCATTTTGGGGGTACCAAATCTTCTTAAAAAATGTGATAATCGTTGGAGATTATATTTTCTATATATATAATTTGTAACCCTTTCAATTAAACAGAGGTATTCTGTTATATATATTTTTAAATGTCATTCTATCTTCCAAATGAATTGGGTCTAAAGACTCAAGTTCTTCTATGTCTTTCTCTTGTTCACACATTTCTATGATCTGATCAATTGTCAGGTTAAATTAGAAAATTTGTTTAACAAATATCACTTCCTTTTGACTAATTTTACTAAGTCTGTGAAATGATTTTCTCTTGTAAGCTTCTTCAAAATACGATTAAATAATACAAAAGCAATTGATTAGTCTATTTTAATAGTTAACATCTTTTTGACAAATTTAACAAAAATATTTTCATGTAATTAATCAGTAATACAAAATATTACAACATAGAAATATAGCCGCTTGGCTTAAAAATTAGACTGTCAAAAATTAATCTTTCAGAAATTCAAAATCCTACCACTATCTCGCAAATCTCTACAATGCAAATATGCTAGTTGAGAAATCTCTAATTAAAAAGAGAGACTGTTTTAATTCTAATTTAAATGTTTTTTACTGTCTGTTCAGGGAGGGCCGAACGAGAATTCAAAATGTTTTTCTGCTTCAAGTCCAATATATATTTCTTACGTTTTTAGTAGTCGAATATAGAACACGAAGATTTATAAAGAAGCATACACTTTCCAGATTCTGTAAAACAGTAATAGTCAAAGATGGGCACCACTTCAGTAAACCATAGGGTCGAGGTACTTTTAAAATTTGTGTTTAGTCCAAGACACAGGAGGGACGTAAGCAACAGTGGGAGTGTCAAGTGACTAATCAGACAAAATGGTGAAGTCTGCAGTAGAAGAGGCAGGCTTTTTGTGTTCTTCAATTAGCAAAATGGAATCTCCAACTGCTGTGCAACAGCATTTTGATCACGATTCGGAAACGAGAACCCCCCACTAGAAAGTCTATTTCTACGATACAATGGTATTAAAAATTTAAAACTATAAGCTGTTTGTGCGAAAGTAAAAGCCATGGAAAGAGCGTACCACACCCACGATGTTCGATGTGTATCGTGTGACTGAGGGTTCCCACATAGAACATCTGTGACTGTCTCGAACAAAACTTAAAATAGTGCCAAACAATTCTGTTACATGTGACATATAATACCTTACATTGTTCTTGACTTATAGTGAATTGAGACTGTACATTTTCTTAATGTATCACCCTGTATTTCAAGGGAGAAAAAACAACGATGAATGAATAAAACCTAAGCAACATATAGAAATAGTTTAAAATGCTATTGAACTTGGTAAGTTAAATAATTCCTACTTCATTTATACATAATATTAAATCAGCAAAAACAAAACTTTCAAAAATATTTTCCGACAAGCAGATTAATTATATTGTTTAAACGGCTTATTAGATACTTGAACCTCGCAATTAGTCAATAGTCCAGTGAATCTACGATCCACCTTCCACATCAAACATTTGCATAACGTTACGAAAAGACTTAACAGGCCTAGTTGTGCATTTAAAAATATATTGTTACGAAGATCGGGATTCAAGGATTTTATGCTACCAGTCTCAAAGAACAAGAAAGTTCTTCAGGAGCGATGAAAATTTATTGTCGAAAAACAATCCTTGAAATACAGGATAAAGTACTCAAATTCGCTTAATAAATCTCAGAAGGCCTTCTCACCTTCTACGGAGCTCAGTCACAGCTATCAGTGTCAAAATGCAAGTATGTTTAAAGGTGTTTCGAAAGCACTTGCGCTTCCTAATCAACAGCCGAAGTAATAACTCATCGCTGGTGGTCTCTTCACGGTCAAATCAATACTACTCTCTGCAATGGTCAAAACAAGACTAACTCAGTTTCGGGGAACGACTTCCTATTTATAAGCCTCGAAGAATTTCCTAGAAAAATCCGCTTGTGTCATAGATCATGATATTAGTAAATTTCTTCTGTAATTTTCAGAATAATCCATAGGGTGTTGCTCGCCGAGTGAGTGAGTGAATATTAACGTCGCACTATTTAGCTACTCTAGTGCTTTCGCAAACTCGCCAAAAATGGTCATCAAAGTCGCCAAATCTCCATTGAATCGCTATTATAATGTAAGGAACGGCATTGCTTGCGAATATATATTACAATTTTAACATAAAATAAATACAATATAGAGTAATATAAACGTGTTACACATCCAGATATAAATTATTTACACTATTTTAAATATTCTTTACTCAAACTTTGTAACAATATAACAGCCAAAAAACTTCTATACATTGTTACTCAAACAATCTATATTACTACAGAGACGTAGCTGCCTTTTTCAAGAACACTTTAAAGTTTGGGCCAGATGGGCTCGAACCCAGGGTCTCGACCTCCTCCATTCAGTCTCGATAAGATCGTGATCCGAATAATTGCTATCCTCAAATGTTGTTTCCAGACATATTCTCTACAAAAACCATCGAATTTCGAACTATACATACACTTTTAACAGTCACAAGATTACAGTTTTAAATGTATTGAAGTGTTATGTAAAATTTGTAATTAAATTAAGTAATTAAACTTTTTTTATTGCGGATTACTTTTGTTTAATCTTACTCGTAGTTACACCAAATTCGATAAAAAAAGGTAGCAAACGGAGCTTACTTTTAGATAGGGTCCTAGGACTTCAAGAAGTCTTGAAACGTCATTGAAATTGTTCTTTTTGTCCTGTAGGATGTTGTATGCTTCGTCTGCGAAGTTGTTTGCACTTTGTAATTGCCAAATTAAACACAAAATATAATGAAAAATACGCTATTTATGTATTCTATCATGTTGTCAAAACCGAAAATCTGATGGCGCTCACTTACATTTTCTTACTCATTGGCGGTCAACGCATAACTAACAGGTTCAATAGGAAGGAAAAATGTTCAAGCATTCATATAAAAATTACCGTCCCCTGCTTCATTAGTTTATGCACGAAGAATTATAGTCTGACAGTTTTTAAACACTCTCCGTAAGAAATAAATAAAACGAATGAGAAATTCTATAGTCACATAGGGACTTATAGAAGCATTTCCATTCTTTTTGAACGATCAAGACAGTTCGATCCCTGGAATCAATAAAAGTTCCATTTGATTTGAATTCATGAGGAGCGACTAAAACTGAAACATTTATCTCCTGTCATCTCCGCACATTACGGAGATTTACAGGATATTCAAAATCATCTCATTTTTCTACAAGTACGAAATGCAGCTGCTTCAGTTCACACCATTCCTTATGGTCTGGATGTTAAAGAGATTATTTATTCTTTGTGAGCTTTAAGAGCGTGAAGTATTTCACTGTCATTCTTTTCGTGTGTGAGGAATTTCATTACACGTGTCTATGGAAATTTTTATAGTTTGTTCGTCTCGAATGGGTCTAGTAACTATTCCGAGTTTCTGTTTCAATTTCAGAACGAAAATCTTTCCTCACTTTTACAGTGAAATGTAAGGATTTTGTAATAAACATTATTGTCTAAAATTAACAATAAGATGTTTGTTTCTGT
>BMAV01008873.1:608263-634008 GCA_019973955.1 Trichonephila inaurata madagascariensis | reverse complement strand
AAAAAATATATATATTTATTATTTTGGTTTATCTCGGTGACATTTTCCAATTCGGCAACCGACACTTTTTTTGGAGCATTTGTTGAAATGATTTCAAACCTTGTTGCCCCAAATTTCTCACATGTGGATTATTAGTAACATCAATCAAGTAACGGATTAAAATCATGATGCTGGGAATAGAAGTATTAAATTTTTATATCAGTCAGCAGCTGATTTGTAGATTATGTCAAGCAGGGAAAATTTTAAAACTCTACATCATGACTGGGGGAGGGATAGGTGGTGGAGGAGGTTACGTCGTTCTAAAATGTTAAAATAAGAACTCTGTAAGGTGATTTCCCTAAGCTAAGTTCGCGATTTGATCAAATCCCTAACCTGTTTCAGTGAAATGACGAAATAATATTGTCAAGAGTTTAAAAGTGTTCATTTAGCAAATAGGATGCATTATTAAAAGTAGAGTAATAATAATACCTTTTTTAGTTATTTCCCTTTTTTAAAATAGCTTTTTTTATTATCAAAAAGCTTTTTTTTTAATCTATAAAGAGGGCATGGTCAAATTCCCTAATTTCTTTTTGTTTACATTTTTCAATTTAAGTTTTATCTGGTTTCTAATTTTCAGCCATACAAAAGTGATACATCAATCGAAAGATAATAATGCAAAGAATATAACTAAATAAACCTTAAAAAATGATATTTAGCTCATTTTGTTTTGGTGCGTCACGTCAGAATCCCGGTGCTGTGTGGCACGGACGAGGAGTGGGGGAGGTAAAAGGGAGTGGTAACAAGCGAAAACAGAGCTCTGCAAATTCTGACTTGTTTATTTCATCATTTCACTGAAACAGTTCGGGGATTTGATCAGATCACTTACTTACATCAAGGAAATTACTTCAAGGAGACGTTATTTGAATATCTTGCGTGAATTGATCATCTCACTTAGGGATTTGATGAAATCCCTAATTTCACCATTTTCCTGCGACATATACACTCATTGCTTAGTCGGAAGGCAGCAGTTGGTTTGTGAGACTGTGAATCAAGCCCATTTATTTGTTACAGTTCATTGTTTATACAAGTATTTGACAACGTATGCTACATACAGCTTACTTAAAAGGGTCGTAAGTGGAGCCTACTTTTACATAGGGTCCTAGGACCTCGATAAGTCTTAAGGCATCACTGTAGAGAACTAAACTAAGTGTACTAAAGGCATTGTTCACACTTAACGAATAATTAAATGAGGTAGGATTCAAGTTCCCCGACTGAGCATAGAACGTGGAAAAGTTTTGCAGTACAGCGACTACGATAGCATTTCTGTGTGACTGTGCTCTTCACCTTTTCTAAAAAAAGTTCATCCGAAATCACGTGGTCGGTGGCTCGCCACGGCATCGTATTTTGTAGGCGGATATATTTAACGTCGGCTGTTGAAAAAAAATATCGTTTGTTGAGCGGATAATGAATATTAAATTTTGTGTTCGCTTGGGAAAAAGTGCTATGGAGACTTACGAAATGCTGAAGCAGGTGTAAGGCTGTGATACATTATCGCGAACGCAAGTTTTTGAGTGGCATCGACGTTTCAGAGAAGGCAGGGAAAGTGTCGAAGACGACTAAAACTCTGGACGACCGCAGACATCCCGTACCGCTAAAACCATCGAAAAGGTTTCTGCAGCGGTACGTAAAAACAAGCTTCAAACAATAGCACAATGAGTGGGGATATCCACGGCCACATGTCTAAGTATACCGACTAAAAATATTAACATGCACAGAAAGTGACGAGACATCGTTCCCCGTATGTTAAACGAAGACCAATCTGCAGATGAAGTTTAAAGTGCATCGCAGGCTGAATTAAAAGACATGGCCAAAAATGGATTCCAGAAATGTTTCAATGACCTTCACAAGAGGTTGCAAAAGTATGGTGTTGCTCAAGAGTCTTATTTCGAAGCAGGATGTATTTTAGAAATTTAATTGGTAATATTTTTTAAGTTACAGACTCATTCTGGGAACTTTTGAATTCTCCTACGTTTTACAAACTTTTTGATAATTTTTTTGAAATGTAATGTTTTAAGCGAAAGTCACATAACTGAAAAGACCAAATAACAAACACAATAAGACTTTTTCAATGAATCTATGTCATTTTAAAGACTAGAGAAATATTATAAAGCGTATATCCTTCATTATATAACTAATAAATTTTGTTTGGTATGTGATTCAATTTTCAGAATCGCATTAATGAAATATTAAATATTTATAAAATTATTTCGTCTTTTTAAATAATCAAGACATTTTCAAAATAAAAATTTTATTACAATAGGTATTACCATATAAAGACCGCAGTTCAATAATTCAAAGTAAGCAAATACATTTATATATTAGTAAACTTATTTAAGAAAAAATTATGCATTTTGAACTTTATATTACGAGAGGAAAAAATATTCATTTCTGAAAAACATACGTAACATTAATATATCAAACCAACATGCATAACTAAAATAAAATATCAAAGAGAAAATTTTCTGTTCAGTTAGTAATGTAACAGGAAATATTTGAATCCCAATAGGGACCAAGCTTATAATTTTAAAACGCTGTCAGGTATCAAAGACGACAATGAGTTTAAAAAAAAGTTTTTAAGGAAGGGTTATATATTCAGTAATGAAAATTAAAAACTTATTAAATTTACTTTGTTGGTTCAACAACAAAAAAGGAGCTTTTAAATTTATTGCTCAATAAAAATACCAAAATATCATTACATTTTTTTAATCTTTTATTTATTTAAGTAATATTAAAAAATTAAAGAAAAAAAGTTAATTCTAGCCATAATATAAATAAAATATTGATAGATTACAGGGATTTAGTTTTTGTTTAATTTTTTGATGAAACTTTCAAAATCATATGATAGATCATTCTTGTATACTCATAAAATGTTAAGGTTTAACTTTCAATATCCAGGAAAAAAATTTTGTAAAAGATAAAAAGTTTAATATGAACTAAATTAACAAATTTCAAAAAATATTGTTGCGCTTCAGTTTCATATTATTCTAATGATTCCAATGTGTGTGTAGTCATGACATATTGAACATTTAAAGTTTTATTTGATATTTTATTTATCCACAAAATGAAGTTTCCAATTTCTCTTTCGTATTTCCTTTAAAAAGGGAAACTTAATTTTGTTATGTTATCTCAGTCGAAGAAAGAAAGTTCGAAAATAAAAAGTAAAAACTTATTTCGGATGACGTAGTCTTCACAAAATAATTGATTAATCAATCAAACATTTATAAATAATAAATTAACACGACAGTTATAAGGAACTTTCATTATTAGAGAATAATTTATCTGAAGAACAATTCATTGAACGGAAATAACTAAAATAATGAAGAAATAAATAATACATATTAATAGCATTATCAATTATATGAACATAGAAATGCTTCTAAATATAGTCTATGTACGAAATACGTATTCAAATGCATATTTAAAAACAATTAATATAAAAAAAAATTTTAAGTCAATTCCTACTTAGATCAAAAAAGAAAATTTTTATTTCAGCTACTTTTTATTAAATAGTTACAATTAATATAAATATGTATATACATATGACAGAATCACAACATTATAAGTGGCAATTAATTTTTATTAATTATCATTAAAGTATTGTATTGTCATCCAAAAAAATCGTGTCTATAAAATTTCAGTTCAAATGAACGCTTTAAAACGTGAGAAAATGAATCTTTTAGTCTTGACCCAAGTCGCTAAAAATAAAACCAACGTGGCTGTATCTGTAATTCCTTAAATAATTAGTTTCAGTCAATTAATCTTAATTAATTAGAATTAAATTATCGTATTTTTACGCAAAACAATAGTGTATGGAAAATTGCAGCTCAAACGAGCGCTTTAAAATGTGAGAAAGCAACCTTTTTAAGTTTTGACACAAGTCACCAAAACTGTTGTCAACGTGGCTGTATTTGGCTGTATAATTAGTTTTAATCAATTAATTTGTATTAATTATAATTAAATTACTGTATTGTCATCCAAAATAATCATGTATATAAACTTTCAGCTCAAATGAACGCTTTAAAATGTATTTTACTAATGATTGAAAATTAGGCCAAGATAAATAAATATATAGTGAGCGTGAGCCAATAGTAGGAATTGAATAAAAGCTTTTGTATTATCACCACATTAATCATTAATTTTGATTTCAGGAAATATTTCCTAGAATAAAATTAAATAAAAAATCATATCATTAAAGTTCTTCAAACTAATTTTAATCAGAGCATACTTTTTACTATTGTTTGTGCATCATTTAAAAATAAATCCAAAATCAATCTGAAAAGTTTTTACTAGTTATTTTCATTTACAATAATTTATATTGATGGACAAAAACTGTAGTACTATTCAACACAAACTAATAAAAAGTGGAGAGGGTTTTAAATCCAGCATAAAACAGTACACCATTAAAGAGAATCTATATCACGTTATTAGAATTTTTTAAAGTTTTCACAAACGTGCAACCATCTCAGACAATCTTTTATTACCTATAATGCCAAGTACTCAATAAATGGATCCAATAGGGCTTGTTTAATCTGCTTCGCACTGTTCTTTTTGTGCAGGTTCCTTCCATCTCCGCAGAAAAAAAAATTCTGTTTGTATTTTAGTTCTCGATGAACAAATATTTAAAGAATTTTATAATTAGTTTTTGAAAAAAAGTTATTTATTCATCAAATGCCTGGCCATTGAGCATCGGGTCATTAGGCAACGAGCTCTCCTATATTTCTTTCCAAGTCCAAATTCTGAAGAGCAGAGCACACGTCTAAATGAGCAGCGTCCATGACTTGTCCAGAATCACACAAAACATATAAAGGAGACGGATTCAAACGAAACAAATGAGCATCCATGTCCAGTCAATAGTCTAAATTCAGCCACAGCAGTAGCGAGACACAGATTTTAATAACACCCTTTAATTTTTTCAATTCCTTCTATTAGCTCACACACTCTCTATATTTATTTATTTATCTTGGTGGAATTTTCAATCGTTCATAAAATACATTTTGAAGCACTCCATTGAGATAAAAATTTTATATATATGATTATTTTGGATGGCAATACAATAATTTAATTATAATTAATAAAAATTTATTGAAACTAATTATTCAAAGAATTACAAGTACAGACACGTTGGAATCCTTTTTGGCGGCTTAGAGACTCTTTTGGCGACTTGTGTCAAAACTTGAAAAGTTTTTTTCTCACGTTTTAAAGCATTCAGTTGAACTGAAATTTTATAGACACGATTGTTTTGGATGACAATACGATACTTTAATGATAATGAATAAAAATGAATTACCACTTAATGTTGTGATTCTGTCCTATGTATATACATATTTATATTAATTGTATCTAATTCATAAAAAGTAGATAAAATGAAATTTTTCTTTGTGGATCTAAGTAGGAATTGACTTAATTTTTTTTTTTTTTGTGTGTTACTTGTTTTTCTTAGTAACACTGGCAACTGCAGTGCGAAAGCATTTTAATAAATTCTATTGATTTCAAGTTTAGCAGAGTAAAGAGAACATTCTGCGTAACATACACCGTCGCAACCCCGCGGTGCAGGGGGCGGCACGATTCTAAGGGGCTTAAAGCCTATGGTATGTTATGGTTTTGCAATCCTTTGTAAGATCCAGCTCAGGGACCAAAACCTGACTTTGCAGGGGTGGCCTAATATTCTCCGTTTCGTCACTGGTGAAGCGATAAGTCTTTTGAAGGATATTTGTGCCTCTTAAAGCCAACAGGTCCGCCATCTCACTTCCCCAAGGGCTGCGGTAGCCCAGTGGTTAAAGTATCGGATCATGGCAGGCATGTCATGAGTTCGAGCCCTATACCACTAGACCCACCGTGTAGGGCAGCGATGCACGTTAAATCTGTCGAGAGCTGAAACGTCCTCCCGTTGGTGTGGTAGTTAGGAGAGGGGGTGCCTGCTCAGGTGTCGTCCACGTCACTTGACCATGGTTCAAACTTACGTGGTCCGTCGCCAAAAGCCCTCGTGCAGCTGAACAGTGCGACGTTAATATTCACTCACTCATTTCCCCAAAGACCACAATGGGAGGGCACCCACAGGAAAGCAGCCTTTGTCTAAATTCTGCTTAGTTAGCTCCCTGCTGCTATGGACACGTGAACTTTATTCCTCTATGTTACTTTCCAAGGTCAAAAGGGCAGAACTTGTGTGAATCTGATAAAACTACAGCCTTATCAGGAGCACAGAGAAGGGCAAAAGGCTGTAAGTGGGTGAATATTAACGTAGCACTGTTCTTCTACACGAGGGCTTTTGGCGCCGAACCTCGTCATTTTGAACCATGGTCAAGTGACGAGGACGACACCTGAACAAGCGCCCCCTCTCCTAACTACCACACCACACCAACGGGAAAACGTTTGAGCTCTCGACAGATTTAACGTGCATCGCTACCCTACATTGCGGATATTTAAGGGTACTGAGCTCGAACTCGTGACAAGACCAGCCACTATCCGATCCCTTGACCACTAGGCTACCGTGGCCACGGTAAAAAGCTGCAGAAGGGTTAAATGGATGGTCTTGAGAGAGTCGGAGAGAGCCAACATGTAGGTAAAAGGCAAATAGGTCACAGAAAACGCCAGCACCAACGCCACGGTTGAAGTCCAAAAGGAAACCATCGGTCAAAAGGGAAGAAAAGTTATCCTTTCCTTTTTTTTACCTCATTTTATCAGTATTTTTATTTTAAAATCATTTAAATTTTAAAAAACAGCCTTCCTGTTCATCAATTTTAACTGCTACTGCAAATCTTTATTTCACTTCATTAATATTGATGCAGAATTAATTATATAATAATCCTTATTTAAAATGTGCCACATGAATAACGTGGTCATGGGCATGAAACCATGGCCCATGCTCATGAGTTCTGAATTCTGGTGTTGTTGCCATCGAAGACCTGCCGAGGATGCACGTTAAATCTGCCGAGAAAAATTACTCATGTTAGCGTGGTTGTGAAAGTTGAGAAAATGATCCCGGCTCGGGTATCATTCTCATTACTTGGCTGAAGTTCAAAATCACAAGGTTCATTGCCAATACTTTTGGGGCTCAAAGGGCAACATTATACACACAATAAACAATCACACAAATCACATGAAGAATCATCGCATAGTTACAGAATATTTTACTTTTACTCATGGAGGTGAGTTAGAAATATCAGGGGATAAAATCTCACGGGGAAAAAATACAGTTTCACTTAAATTAAAAATGTCTTAACACTCACAACTTTGTTTTCGTAATTACATCCCATTATTGGTTCTTTTGTTATTTTATAGGATCACAACCACTCATTTTCAATAAATTATAAAGATCTATAGTTCTATTTTGTTAATATAAAAACATTGTAATCTCTTAAAATTTTAGTTGGTTTCTTTTTAAAAAGTACATTATTCTCGAAAATGAAACCAAAATTATCGATTCTATACAGGGATTTTAAATATTTTTAATAAGCTGAAGATGCGGTAATAAATAATGCGTTAAAATTTAATTTTCTTTTTGCAAAACAATTATTTTTAAGAATTTTTTTTTACACGCGAGTTCATTTAAAAAAATACTTACGATTAAAATTCAGCAGAAATCTTTATGCATTGCAAGCAAAAAAAGAAAACTGATATATTTTTGAGTTTTCGGTGCCTTTTCGTTTCGCCGAGGCAGACAATAAAGAGGCCAAAAATGATACAACCGACGCCAAAAGGAATATTCCCGCTGGTAACCTTTTAGCACTACATTTCAAACCAAGTCGCGGTCTTTTTTTTTTTTTAATCACAAAAATGTATTTCTAATAATACATCAATAAAAGATGAAAAACCAAGGAGAACAAACATCTGTAACGTTTTTTTATGTATATATTGTGTGTTGTCGCTGCTTGGCTGCTGGGGGGAATAAAGCTGCTCGGCGAGATTTGCTCCGGCGAAACAAAAAAAAGTATCATTTTTTTTTTATTTCCCTTCAAGTATAATATATGTACAACATTTTAAATAAAACATTAAGTATCACACAATACAAGTTTTGTGACATATCCACAACAAATTAATTTCTATGTAAAATTTATTTTCTGTTTCGAAATCGAATTTTCCCTTTTTCATCATAGCGCGTCATATTCCACTATTGAGAACATTTTACCCGACCTGCTGTTAATCCAAGAAAAAATATAAGTTCCATATATTCATTAATACTAGAAACAAAACTATCATAATTTGAACACTTAAATTCCTTTTCGAGTAAAACAAGTTATTTCGTGCGCCAAACTTAGAACGCGATATGACATACGGTGTATCTCGCGTAAGCATGACGACACACATGAAATAAACTTCGTCAACGCACGCAATAAAAGTCGACTATTTTTTCGTAAAATACATAAATCCAACCCTCAACAGCTCTAAAACGTTCTAAGAAATATCATCGCGAAACCTAAATATCCAAATCCACCATGGTCCTCAAAATGTGACATGTAACTAGTTTGCAGTGTTTAGCCATGACCTGTTTAAAGGTTCGTGTTGATAACTCCCGCATAATGTCCTCCAGGGTTAACACACTTTCGGCACCACTCCCGATATTCTACTTTTTTTTTCTTTTTTTTCTGTTCTACAGTTCACAGCATGTGATACGGGCTACACGTTTTAAAAGAATTCTTTTTTTCCCTCTAAAAGCGGGCAATCATAAAATATGAATCGATGAACAGTGCATGTAAGAAATATTATATGAAGATTTAGAAGATTTTATCCTCTAAAACAGGGAAAGAGGCGGGCATTTAGTAGATCGCGATCGACTGATGGACCGCCAAGCCACCAATTTAGGGTGACCGTCTGAGTGAGTAAATATCAACGTCGCATTGTTCAGATACACGAGGGCTTTTGGTGATGGACCTCTTTTTTTTTAACCATGGTCAAGTGACGAGGGTGACATCTGAGCTGGCACACCACTCTCCTAATTAAAACACCCCACCAACGGGAGGACGTTTGAGCTCTAGACAGATTTAATGTGCATCGCTCCCCTACACTGGGGGATCTTCAGCTGTACTGAGCTGGAACTCCTGACAGGCTGGCCACGAGTCTGTCACCTTGACCACTAGGCTACCGCTGCCTTAGCAGTTAGTAAATATATATCGAAATATTCAAGATTGAGTGACAGTACGCTGACTAAGTCTTCTACTGATTATAATTACAACCACTGCTTCGTGTTTCGGGCTCTTTCCTTCTTATTAGAAGATAGAACTTGTTCGTGTGGGTTTTCTTTCTTTCTTTATGTATTTGCATTGTAACTGTAAAGTGCTTTTGCTGTATTCTTCCCCCAGTTCTCAAGAATTTTGGGGGAGGGTCCCTCATTCGGAACTTTTTTTGTACATGTGTTTTTCGGTTAATTTCCAAATAAAATATTTTCTTGGAGGGTCGGATGTAGCTCTAAACCCTTTGGGTGAGCTCGATTCTCTGGAGTAAGTAAACACTGGTTTTGTATGAAAATTTTTAATTTGTTAATTTACGTTGAATTGTAGCGTAATAAATGCATCATTAGATATTGTTATATTTGTGGCTATTATTATTATGTTTGTATTTTGCGTTTTTCTTTAAACGCATCTTAAAAGTGTAAGTACATATTCCGTATTCATTATATATATTACGTTATAATAAATATTGTAGACCTTTTTTTTTTGACTCGCCACATCTGCACCACTGGGCGAACTGCAACACCCTTGAAAAAATTAGAAATAGCCCGTACCTTGGAAAAGTTTGCTCACGCTTGCTCTATAAAATGACTTTATTCTATTAGCAATAGAATAAAAAATATATATATATTTTTAATAGATTCGTAAAAGAGGAATGTCAGAAATTTGGCCTCGTGTTCCGTCTTTAATTGCGCTCTCGAGCCCATGTTTACAAACTTTGGTTGCACAACATTTTTGCATAAGTGCACTGATTTTAACGCATCCTTGTAGTATATACTTGCAAAATATTTGTAAGATATTGTAATAAAACTTATAACTGAGAAGCTACTGCCATGTAAAAAGGATGGTTACGGAGTAGATGTAACCAACGGTCTAAATCTCTATATTATGTCATGTGTTCGTGGAAGCCGAATAGTTAAGGGCATGAACTCAGAGTCAGTGTACTTCTAGTCAAGTCGTGGGCTTTAGTAGAGTACACAGAGACCTGTCCTATGGGAGGAGTGGAGAGAGTGCATTCTATAAAACCTAGACGAAAGCGCCGAGGGGTTATCTCTATGATAAAAATTTAAAATCTGTTTGTCAATGAAGAGGGAAGAAAAGTGAACCACTAAACCTCCTCTTTGTGTTCGCCACTGGTGGGCCATAACATCGAGTCATTAAGAAGCTTATGCGTAGAGTGACTGATGTACGTTAAACTTGACGAGGTTCAAAGTGAGTGAATATTAACGTCGCACTGTTCAGCTACACGAGGGCTTTTGGCGACGGACCAAATCATTTGAACCATGGTCAAGTGACGAGGATGACACCTGAACTGGCACCTCCTCTCCTAACTATCGCCCCACACCAACGGGAGGACGTTTGAGCTCTAGACAGATTTAACGTACATCGCTTCCCTACATGGCGGGTCTTTAGTGGTACTGGGCTCGAACTCATGACATGCCTGCCATGATCCGATACCTTGACCACTGGGCTACGGCAGCCGAAGTTTGTATCAGAGTTACTACATGCAGCTTCTTATATCGCAACAAAGGACTATCATTTAAAGTTCGGACTCGAACAAGCGACACTCCTTCCAGTACTCATTATCAAGGCCAGTGGCTAACGTGCACCCCTGCATCGTGGGAGGGGGGGGGACGAAACCTGACTTTGCAGTGGCCCCTAATATTCTCCGTTACGTCACTGATCAAGGCTACTATATTAATATAAGATTTTGTAAATAAAAAGTTTTATAACTAACCACAATTTTACATTACTATTAAAAAACTATATTAACTGTTGATAATTTCAAATGTACTCCGTACTGAATATGTTTTTAATTTACAGAGACGGGGTGGTATTACTGATGAAATATATGTAATTGAATAAGTAATAATCTAATTTTCACCTGAAATCGATTTGTTATTAATCAAATATTTCAATACACGAAACAGAAATTTGCGATAGACAGAATGATAATATTAATAATTTAGAATTTTCTAAAATATTATTTTAGAGGGGAGAGAGAGAAAAAAAAATCTGACCTCCATTTTTTGATTGAATATTCTTAGATTTATATTTTGAATTTTTAAAGTACTAATATTCCTCCCTGAATAAGGGATAAATATCTCTATAGCGGATATTTAGTCCTTTACCTCAGAGTATATTGACTAAGTATAATACCTAAATACAAAACTACAGTCAAAGAGCTACATATTGTGCGATGAACCTCCATAAAGATTAGGTGGTGAGCTAAGGAAGCATTCGCTAACACATTTTTCAGTGTTCTTTGAGAAAAATACATCACACATTCCAAAGGAAAATACAAATCCAATCAGATTCTGGAGTTATATTTTCCCATTTTCAAAGCAAAAACATTTTCTTCTTCGCACGGAAAGAAACTGAATTTTCCTGGAACACGGGGATCGAATTTTGATTTATCTAATAAAAAAAATGTTGATTTTGTAGTTCTTCCTCCATTTTTTTTTCTTTGAAGAAAATAGGTGGAAATAAAGTTTGTCGCGTTTTATATAAGTTTTCTTGTCTTTTTTTTCAAACAGTAAAATTGTCATTTGCCATCCAGAACAATGTGGAAAAGTAATAACAAACATAAAATATTCGATTAATAAATCATTTAGTTACATTAAGTTAAAATGTTCCGAAACTGAATTGAATAATTTACAATATTTTCATCTCATTTTATTTAAGTACAAAGTAAAAGTAACAAACAAAGCAGTTGTTTTCAATAAAAAAAATAAAGATTAAGAGGAAAAACATAAAATTTCTTTTAATCTTTCATTGTCCTATTCCTTGCTTATAAAAATTGTTACAAATTCATGTAATAGATATATTTTTTAAAAAAATGTGATTTTCTAAGCTGTGCTTTTAATAATTAGACACCTTATTTGTGAAATTGCAAACGTGATTTTATGATATTACAAAGGATATCTGTGTGTTGTCTATTTCCAGTTATTTTAAGGTGACTGACTAAGTTGGGAGCCGTGATTTTGAAAAAGCTTATAAATGAATACTTTTGATATTTAGTGTCATTTGAATTAGAATATACATATGAAATTGTTTGACGAATATTATTAGAAGAAAAAAATATTTAAATGAAATTTTTTGTCAAAGCATGAAGACTGACACATTCTCCCTTTATAAAAAATGTTTCCATAATAATAATATTTTACCTTTTCTACTGAAATTGAACTGCAATTTTTGAAAAATTCACATTTTCATAGTTACGATCAACTGAAATAATAACAGATGTTTTTTGTTAAAATTTCACTATTACGATATAATAAAATAAGCCGGCTGGGTGGCGTGGTTGGTTTGTCGCTGGCCTTCTGCACCAAAGGTTGCGGTTCGACCCCGGCTAAAGTCGGTGGATTTTCATGATGCAGAAAATTAACACCATCTATGTCGTATGATTATGTGGCATGTAAAAGATCCTTAGAGTGTCTGTTTGACTTGGATGCTCTCAGCTAAATTAAATCCTAGAACAGGTTCGCATCGTCAGAGCTCACGTGCCTCCCTCTGGGGGCAAAACTCAACATTACTTAAGGCGATTGGTATTCGCCTATAAGGTGCCGCACTAAAAAGAGATAGCAGCTTCCGGAAATATACAAGGTCTGCAATGGTAAAACACCCATCTGGCGCCCATTAGAAATAATATAATAAAATATGAATAAATCCACTCCTAAATTATATATTTCAAAAATCCTTGTTCGGGCTCAGAACACAAATGTCTTAAATTAATATTATTCTTGTAGAAGCATTTTCCATAAAAGGAGAATGTTTTAAAACTATTTAATTCTTTCTATATTTCTTGCCAATTAAATGTATTTAAATAATTTTTTATTATAATAGTATTCTTAAGACAATTTTCTATGTATATTTCTAATTCAAATGATACTAAATATCAAAAAAAAAATATATATATATTAACTTATACGCTTTTTCAAAATCACGGTCTTGAACGTAGCCAGTCACTTTAAGAGTCACTAGAAACATATATAAAGAAATATAAACTAATTCACTTTAGTGATGCTTAAACACCGTCTTTTTAATTAAAACTTTTAATTAAGATCTCAAATCAATAAAATAAAAACTATCTGAGGCACTTCCACCAAAACGACTTTCCTTTAATTTCGTTCACATCTTTCTCTCACGAACTTATTTTCCGTTTTGTTTTCTTTACACATAAATAAAGCATTTAATGTCTTAACTGGTTAGTTAAGAATAATTGTAAATATATTCATTATTAATTTCCTCGTGAAATCTCAATCTTATGACGATTACACGTTTTAAAACATAGTTCCAGTTTAACCGTTTTTTTTAATTGAAAGTAGAACATAACATATTCAACATTTTAATTGCCACGTCGATGAAACTACATATCACCACTTATCAAACGATTCACCTACTCATAAAAAACTCCAGCTTAATAAGGCAAATAAAGTTAAGTTCTTTTGCTTTGTCTTTCTTCCTTTCGCGTGATTAATAACTGTCAGCTGTTACAGCACACACAGAGACCTCGTTTAGTTGTTGAAAAGAAGTTTACAGAAATAAAAATTCAATGTTTTGAGGAAATGGGGGTAGAAAAATGAATCAGAGGGAGAGATGAGGTAGGGAAAAGAATCAGGTTTACACACGGTGATACTTTCGCTTATGCAATAGCGTGATGCTGCGGTCAACCATGAAAAAGAGAGCCGCACGTTTTATGGTAACACGTGGTTTTTGATTTCTAAAGTGACAGTAATGCTTTTGAATTTTAATGAAGGAATATCCTTTGAAGAACATTAAAACATGAAATAAAGAAGAAAAGGGGCAAGAACTGGGGCCATTAAGATCATTTTGAGTTGAAAACCATAATAAAATAAACAATAAAATGTGTTTGAAGGCACTCATTACGCGAAAAAATAAAGATAATCATTATATTTGATTCAATAACTTGACGGGTATTAGAAAAAGATGCTTAAAATTAGTCAAAATTCTTTTTGATTGCTACGTTATTTATCTGATGGGTAATATAATGAAAAACTAAATTATATTCTAAAAAAGGGAGGAAGGGGGGGGGGGAACACCCACTGTCCAACTAACAGCGGATTAACCTCCATTGTACAAATTATACAAATGTATATACTCATTGTTCAAATTATAAAACTGTAATTTACATGTATTATGGAGTTCTATTTTTTTTTCAATATATTACTATAACAGGATAAAAATTAATTTCAAGTTTTCATCTCCACATTTTAATTTATAACCATAATATTGAACAGGACGAACTTCCTTTTTATTACTGTTCTCGTGTGTGAGATAAATTAATTTATGACAATCACGAAAAGTTTTTACATATAGTAAGGAAAAATTAATTTAGAAACGGTTTTTATAAAATATATATGTTTTTTTATGTTACATATATGCATTAAAAAAATTAAATTTTGTAGCGTTTTAAACAGATTACAATACCTATTACGTCAAGGAACAAAAATTTATAAGAAATACTTTACGTCTTAAACATCTATTTTTAATATATCATTTATTATTTTATCATGTTTTAATTTTCCAACACAAAATTAAATTAACCTTTTTATTTTAGAGTGTTATTGAGGCAATTACTGTTTACTGTATCCTCTTTATACATGCGAGTTTTCACACACATTACATTTTTTTACTTATTTAAAATAGCAAAGTTTTTTTTATATAATATATATATGAAAATATTTTATTACATTACATTTTTCGAATAACGACTATTTCTGCTAAATCAAGCAAATATTAAACTGCTGAACAAATTATTGACGGTTATTCAAAACAGATTGTTGTATAAAAGATACTGGTTTCACACATAGGTTTCACAAATATGAAAAATGTTTAATGGAGATTTCCCCAATATTAAATTTAAATGTTCTTTAATCCGATAGAGAAAAAAAAACGTGTATATATATATATATATATAAATCAACATTTAATCTATAGTCAGATGATATACCTGTCAGATTTATAAAAAATGCAAGAGAAACTAGATCAGATGCTTATACTTCGCGCATATATTCTCTAGAACAAATTCAAAAACAATAGGAAAAAAATCCAACATAAATAATGAAAAATAAGGTAAAAAAATTTTGGTTCGTATATATTTACAGTAAATTTTCAGAAGGATTTTGTACGACAGTTAAAATTGCGTACAGCAAGACAGCAAACAAAATTAGGATTCTGCATCTAATATATATAAAAAATCTGAACTTTCATTAAGTTTTTTTTAAAGTTAACGTGAAATTCTCCGCACTTGTATATTTTGCATAAAACAATTTCACACCAGAATCTTTTCAAATAAGCGAACAAAGCATTAATAATTATTAAGAAATCAAACCTAACAATCAGAGAATTAAGTTTAATTGAATGGTCTTACTTTAAAAGGTATTCCTATGTCATTTTTATAAAAGGATGATTAATATAGAAATGTTTTATTTTTCAGAAACTATTAAATATATGAATTTTAGTGAGTATTTAGCATATTCTAAGTTTTTATTAAAACTGAGTAAATTTCAAAGTACACTATGGCATTCAAATTGGGGGGGGGGATATTTTATGATTATGATTGTTTTTCATGTAAAATATGGCATCAGTTCTTCCATTTCGATAAATTCGAATAATTAATACTTGGAAACACTACTCATAAAAACGCTTTAGCTAATATAAAAATAAAAGTTTTTTTTTTAAGTTAAGCCTCACAAAACAGAAAATTACAATACAATATAAAGCCATTCATCTTTTCAAAACTATTCTCAAAATAACACTCATTACGCAAAACAATCCATCAACACCATCACTACCAATAGACTCTCCTTTCCAATTAATCTCACTTTAAACAATTTAAAAAAAACACTCACCTCATCTTGAACATCTTCCAAGAAGATTTCCTCGCTTGACTTTATTTTAGCTCTACTTCTAGAGGACTTGCCTACACCAGAATCTCGAAACAGTCCATAGCTGGACAGTTCGGACCAGCTTTGGTGATGGTCTTTTCTATCAACACTTATATCGTTGTCTTCTAAAGTGCACATAGAGCCATGGGGTACACAGGCTACCGTGGTTCGTCGACCACGTCTGTCGTGACGCCTGGAATTGATGTCCGCAGTGTGAAGGCCGTGTGATCTTTTAGACATGTCCACTGCTAAAGTGGATCTGTGATAGTCATTATCAAATCGATGGGTTTCGTTCATTTCCATTGAGTCCGATGGATAAACCGAACTATTTGTTCGCATTCTAATTAACCGATCGACATAGATTTTAAAGTTATCAATACTGTTGACTGTACTGTGAATTGATAAGAAATGCTTCTGGTGTGGAATTCAAACCCCTGACTAATCAAGAGTCCATTTAAATACAGAGGGATTTTTACTTATGCAAGCAAATTTGAAGAAATCACAACATTGTTTAAGGCTATGTGATAAGCACAATTTTAAAATTTATACAAGTATACTTTTCCAAAGGAAATAGCTCTTGGTACTTTTATAAGTACTTTTTCAATACTGTGATGGTCTTTATCGTCTGATCTAATTTCCTAATAATAATATTTGTACTTGTACTTGAGTTTGTTGAAGAACAGTTGGCTGATTTAGTTGAACAATAGTTCACTTAACTTAATACTTTTTTTCATTCAGACTTTGATCAGAATTGTGTGGATATTTTATTTTAAAGTTTAGTTTGAAAATAACTCCAAGTGAAAGTAAACAAGTTATCTGTAGATTATTTGGCACACACTCTGTTTAGTTCAATAACCTAAGTAAACTTTCTTCACTTCAATTTGTTTAAATTTTAATTTTTTGGCATTCTTAAATTAAAAATGGAAGAAAAAGTCGATTTTGAGCAGAACTATAATGATCATATACAATATAATGTCATTTAATATTTTTTCATTTAGTAGTAATAATTAAAAATTATTTTTTTCTTCCAAGATCGTGGATATTTTGTGGTTTAAGATATATATATATATATATTTATTTATTTATATTTATATGTACAATAAAATTTTGTCAATACTGTCTTGCAGTCTAATTTCTACATAAGCACCAGATATGAATACTTACAAATATATGTGAAATGATTACATATACTAAATAAAAATAGTTCAAATATTATTTCCAGTACTACGCCACACATTCATATCAATTACAGGTCGAATGAAATTCACGAAATATTTGCTTATATTTATCTGTAAAAATAAAATAGTTCTTCGATGCAACTATTGAAGAAATTTATAAATAGCTATATCTTCTTTTAAAATGTCTACGACTATTCCTATCTACTAACTACAGAGAAAGAATAAAGTCATCTAACTTCTTGCCGCAGCAACATTTAGCTATTCAAGCAGTGTTTTCGAACAATAAACTGTTTTTCGAGTTCGAATTTGACAACCGAAAAATCCATTATTTTCTTGGAATGGAAATGGACAAAAATGCTTTATAGAATCAGTTATTATTTCTCTGAATAAAAATGGATTTAAAAAAATGAATAATAACAAACAAAGAACACAAAAGAGTTTAAAAAAAACTACCTCAGTTTTTCACATATTCACAAACAATTCGCTGTCAAAAGTCCAAAGAATTCGACTGCAGGTAAAAAAAAACACAAACTCATTCCAACAGACAACTTGACGAAACATAATCAGATAATTTGAAAAGAAATTCAAAAGTTCGATCTTAGCAGACGATATTCGACCTTTCAAAGTTATTCCAAAAAATCGAATGACAACAGCTAAAATTCCAAGCACAAATAAGTAATTATTCGAAAACGTTAACTCTTTTTTCTTCTTAATATCCGAGAGTGCGATTAGGAATCGTTGTCTCCACGTGTTTCTCTGCTTTTTGGAGCAGACACATCCTACTTTCAATCCGTTATCGCGAAATTCTTCCCGCGATCTGCAGCCTCGTTCAGCATCTGAAGAGAGAACCGCTCTCAGCGAATCCGTTGGTTCGTTTCGCTCTCACATGCGCGCGATCGATGTTTACGAAATAGTGTGACGTCATAGATCAGGAACATATGTTGTCATTCAAATAAGCTCTATAGGATGACGTAGATGGGCCATAGAAGTCAAAGTTATTGTGTTGATATTGAACGAAATTATTTTTAAGAAAGGAAAATTTTTTATGAGAATTCGTTGTGGATTCACTAGTAGGTTATAAAGAGGTCACGCTATTGGATCTTCATTATTGGCGAATTCTTTGACGGGATGCTTTCTTTTTGTTGATATTTTTAAGAAAATAGTCTAAATGAATGTTTAGGTAAATTATCACACACGAGATGTCATGTATTTATTTTCTTATTAGCATTGAGAGCTGAAATATTCATTTTCTGAATTATAGGGAGGGGTACAGAAATGTAGCATAAAAATATTTTGTTACTTTATTACATGGTTTTATCTTTAAAATTTCACAAATTTTTAAGACTTCAGAATATAATTTATAAAATTTTGTAATTACTTTTATAATTTATGCTAGTTTAAGAAGCTTATATAAACTGAAATTTAAGTCCAAAAATTCTAAAAAACAATAAGCAATCCTAGGATCTCGAAGTCCTACTTTAAATAAATACTAAAACCCATGTATTATGTATGAAAAGACAAAACAAAACTTTTGTTCTTAGTTTTGTTTTCTTTTTCAAATTTACTTATAAACTTTAAACTATTTTACTGTTTAGGATAAGATATCAGTCATTTATAAAATTTCTCTAAATATTGTTCGATATTGATCATTGAAATACTTTTAGGCAGGAGTGGGCAAATAGTGGCTCTCAAAGACAGTTCCAAAGCCAAACAAACTGAAAATATTCTCTATATTAGGGTCACCATATATTTGTGAGCAAAATTTCAACCAGGAATCTCATTCTTGATTTCAAAAATTTTTTAGAAAAATGTGATAGGGAGCATTTGTCTCATTAAACTAATTCTAAAGTAAAACGTGCTTGAAGCTACAGATATGAAATTAGCGCAATACATTAATTGAAAAACACTGCCGTTACTTTATTTGACTTATATTTTTATGGTTCAATGATGAGATACGCAGCTAACGTAATCATTTTAAAAAGGTGAAGCCCTCCGGTATCCCTCCGCCCCCACAAAGACAAAACAATCGCCCACCCCGGCATTAAGAGATGTTTCCTCTCTAAGTATTAATCTACCGTCAAATCCGGCGTATAACGAGAATTTTTATAACAAAAAAATAAGATCGAAATTTACGGTTGCGTGTTATACGCCTGGAGGCTGCGGTAGCCCAGTGGTCAAAGTATCGGATCCTCGTCACTTGACCATGGTTCAAAATGACGAGGTCTGTCACCAAAAGCCCTCGGGTAGCTGAACAGTGATATGTTAATATTCACTCACGCTTGTTATACGCCAGGTATAAAAACGATAGCTTCAAAAATAAAACAAATAAAAAAAAATGAGCATATAATTAAATTAGACTTATACATAAGAGGTTCATTCAAGTGAAATCCGTTCAGTGCGTTTAACTTTGCAATACACATTAGGAGCGAAATTTTTGAAGTTTCATATCGAAAGTGTGGTTTCACGTCGAAGAGGAGGTGGTCACACAAGAGTCATCGTCCATTACTGAACATGCAGGCTATTAAGAAAGCACAACGAAGAGTGATTCGATTTTTAGTGGCGGAGGCAGTTGGGGGCCGTGAAATGCATGGATGGATGAAAGACGGTGAGTACAGTCTGTGTCGTTCAAGAGTTGTGAAATGGCGCAAGAGATTCCTTGAAGGACGCGAATTACTAGAAGACGATGCTCGACCTGTACAGGCTCATCGTATCATCACATCCGAGAAATGATTGCGGAGTGAATATTAACGTCGCACTGTTCAGCTACCCGAGGGCTTTTGACGACGGACCTCGTCATTTTGAACCATGGTCAAGTGACGAGGACGACACTTGAGCTGACACCTAGGATGGCCTAATTTCTGAGAATGTGATTTATGAATGAATAAATAGTAACAAACATAAATAAAAGTCCAACACCCTATATAGAAAGGAAAATCGCTTTCTATTTTGCCACTTAACATTGTAATTCTGTCATATGTATATACATTTTTATATTAGTTGTAATTGTTTAATAAAAAGTAACTAAAATAAGAATTTTCTTTGTTGTCCTAAGCAGAAATTAACTTTTTTTTATATATATATTACTTGTTTTTAGAACACAATTAAAAAGAAAAAAACCAATTTAGAGGAAAACATATTAATATAGTGTTTTCCATTCAGGAATTATTTCGGTTTCTATATTTTTTCGAAATATTATATAATTAAATACAGAAGGGAAATATTTAAAACAATTTTATATTAAAAAAACATATATGATTCATGATTCCCACACTGTTTGAATAAAACATCTTAAGCGTTCAATCATCGTAAATATGACCCCAAAGTTCCAGTTGTGTGATAAGAAAATTATATTGAGAACGGAAATAATATAACTGGGAGGAGTTCACTGTAACCCATGAATTCCGCTGAAATGCACATGCGTCTCTCGACTGCAACACAAATAGAGAGCGTCACAAGTAAATCGTAAAAAAATGATGGAATAAAATCGCATTTTTTCAGCTTTCCTCAATTACCTGCATCACCTGTCTACATAATCGAAGATTTGTAGAGTCATAATTTTCGATAATCATGTCTGGCATTTTTGCTTGTTTATTTATTATTTTAAATAGGTAAGAATTTTTTTTAGAAATTGTGATAAACGAGTTTTATTTATTGCTCTCGCATTTGAAATCTGATGATTTCTTACTTCAATGTTTTAACCCTACCGGCTGCGGTCTAAAAAATATTTTAAATAACCGAATTTGTAAGTGAAATGTCAGTTACCTAAGCTAATTAGAAAAATGGTTTCATAAATAGTTCAACCGCGGGTTTACCCTAACTATTAATTTTACATAAAAGATGTACATAATGTACTAATAGATCCATCCGTATGAGCAGTGACGAAATTATTCAACAATCATATTATTCCCCAAATAATATACAAATTGATGGGATTTAAAATATCTAATACACATGATACAGAACCTACCGACAAAGATGATCAAATGAAAATAATTTTCAAGCATGGTTTTTAAAAATTATAAACATTTACTGTTTTAAAATAATAATATAATACAAATTTTTAAATTTTCCAAAAAATAAAAAACAGAAAAATTGATTAATTTAAAATAAAAATGGTAAGCATCCGAACACCTCGAAAGTTTGCATCCTCGTATGCAAATAATTAAATTGTTCAGGTTAGTAAGCGTTGACTCCGCAGTCATAGCGCGCGTTTGAACAGAATAACTAGAATTATATAAAATAGTTGACAATTGCTCACGATTTATTCTCTCCTTTTATTTATAGGGCATACATTCATTAACCCCTATAGGAAGTTGTGAAAGATATTAGGCACCGTTATCACTCATGACATCAACGTATACAAGTATACTTCACTACTGGTGGGGGAACAATTCTCTAATTACCGATTTCAACATTCAATGTGGAATGCCAAGGATGGATCCCATAGCTTTGAATTTTTCATCATTTCATTATATGTGTATAAACTTTAAAATTTATCATCAATAAAAACCGACATTTTCTTTAGGGACATTCGTTATTATCGTTTAAATTTTCAAAAAATGTATATAAATTTTTCTATCGAATTCAGCGGATACCCATTATGAGAATAGTAGTATTTTTCTAAAAAAATCGCTATTTGTGATTAAGAAATCAGCAATTAAAATGCAAAATTTAACTGATGGTCATTTTTTCCACATGATTCAAAATTAAAATTAATAAAAAGCAATGCATCAATAAGATTTTCAAAAAAAATTATATTGGTTTAAGAACATACAAGATGTGACACAAAAAAACAAGATTAA
Organism: Trichonephila inaurata madagascariensis; assembly: GCA_019973955.1. Lineage (NCBI taxonomy): Eukaryota > Metazoa > Arthropoda > Arachnida > Araneae > Nephilidae > Trichonephila > Trichonephila inaurata. The sequence continues at coordinate 611,914 of BMAV01008873.1, read as the reverse complement.
GTACGTAGCTAGAAAAAAGAATGGAGTTTGCAAAAACTGTTCTGGTGACGTCATCCGACGCCCCTCTTTCATCCATGTGGCCAGTTTCCCCTTAACGCCAGTTGGGAATACTGCGTTAGTGAGTGGACCCGTTGCCTGAAAAATGTCGAATCAACAAGTATCTGTGAAGGACCTATACGCGTTCCTTTAATTAATCCTCTTGGGAAATCTTTGGACCATCAATTCACGTTATTCACAACCAACCCTTCGGAAGAAGAGAATCGGAAGGTGAGTTTTTCTAACTTGAGAGAGAGGAGAAGAGGATATATTCGAGTCAGGTGAGTGCTACTGAAGATATAATATTAGAATTATACTGATTTGACTCTTATTAGGAGAACACTTTAAAGTGACGATTGTTCACTAGGATTGAATTGATGTTAGATTAAATCAGATGATAGGTTAGATCCTTTATAAAATAAGGATCAAGTTTGATAGTCTCCTAATCGTTCGCGTTTTTACCGTTGTTTTTCCACTTTCGCGGTTAGTATTGAGACATTCTCTTACTATTATTAGATGAAATTGTGTCTGTGTGGTAAATATATAAATAAATTAATTGGATCATGTGGAGTGTTTCTTCCCTACCTCCCACATATCTAGGTGCCCGAGAGGGAGGTACAAGCCTCTCACACATCTTGTGAAACTCGAAATTAGCTACGAAAGCATTTCAAATATTAACCGAAGTTTTTGGAGATGAAACTTTGTCTCGTGTACATGTGTTTGAATGGCATAAGCGGTTTTCAGAGGCAAGGGACAGTGTGAAAGAGGATGAGGGTGATAGGCGCACAAGATAAGCAATAACAGATCATAACATTGCCAAAATTCGTGATATGAGTGGGTTCCCACTCAATTCAGTGGTCGGACTGTAAGATACTACTACATTGAAGCACCAGAAAGACTTCGTTAAAAGATTGGGGGGGGGGGGGGGCAAGAATTTGGGAGTGATGAATCGCTGTTGCACCAAGACAATGCATCCGCTCACATGTCCTTATCTGTCAAGCAGTTTCTGACCATCAAAAACAGTACTGTGATGAGGCAACCTCCTTATTCACCTGATTAGGCCCCATGTCACTTTTTTTATTCCCTACAGTTAAATTTTGCTGAAAGGGGACCCATTTTACCTCAGTTGAAGAGGTTCAGGCAAAAACGGAAAATCTCCTAAAAGGACATCCAAAAACCTTCTTCCGGAACTTTTATCTTCAATAGCAGCACCGAATGCAGAAATGTATGAATGCTGAAGGGAACTACTTTGAAGGTGATACTATTAAAGATAACTGATTCCTTAAGTATAATGATTTATTGGACCAGTCTCATTATTATTTACATCACACCTCGTATTCTTGTTGGTAGAAGTTAAATTACAATTCGGACGAAAATTATCAATATAATTATCAAAACACTGCTGAAAGGGAATCCATTTCACCTCATTTGAAGAGGTTCAGGCAAAAACGGAAAATTTCCTAAAGGGACTTCCAAAGACTTCGTTCCAGAACTGTTACCAGCAATGGAACTACTTAGAACAGCGATACTCAACCTGCAGCCCACGGAGCCTTTTTAAGTGACCCGGTCATGACCCTTTGCTCTTAGAAATTCTTTCATTTAAGACAATGTGTTAAAAATTTGGTGGGAAATCCTTTGACACAAGAAAACAAACATATCAATTTTGCTTTTTTGATGTCGATATTGTACGGTTGCGAATTTATATTCTTTTTCTATTTGTAATGGTTACGGTGAGTGATAACAGACAACAGTGGATTCGCAACAATTTTATGAGTGGAACTAATTTTGTGAACAATCTTTCATATCTTGCAACGAAAAAATAGTCGAATGATTTGAAGGTTGACTGTTTTGTAGTGAAAAACAAACATGGATCAGTACTTGTTTGATTTATCGAGAAAGTGTGGTGTATTTAAAAAATATCAATTCCCAGGAACTATTTAATGACATTTTTCCTCTTTCAAGAGGTGATAAATAGGTTTTATTGAATATTCTTTGTAACACCTACAAAGTGATTCGTCAGTGGTCATGTCACAATAGTAATAAAGACATCCTAAGAAGTTTGTTATATTATTGTTCATCTTATATATATGAAACCATTGACTGATGCAAAAATTGGAAAGGAGTATTTCTTAAGTTCTCTTAATTTAGTGTTAGTGACAAAAATAAAAAAGTAATGAAAAAAAGCAAAACAGGAGTTATAATATTTTGATGAATTTTCTTTATTTTAAATTTCCAATGTTATCTTGGTCTTAAAAATTTCTACCCTCCCCCCACCGTTTAATCTCATGTTGCGGCCCGCATGAAATAGCTAACATATGTATATGCGGCCCAGCAGAAAAAAAGGTTGAGTACCCCTGACTTAGATGGTGATAATGTCACGGATAACTGATTCTGTGTGTACAATGGTTTAATGGATGAGTCTCGTTTTTTGTGTGTTACACCTCGTAAGTTTTGAAACTTAGGAATAACTATTAATTTACAATAACACAAATTTTACAAAAAATATTTCAACATTTTTTTAAAAAAATAAGAATATTATAAGTTTATATTTAATTAAAGGTAAATGCGTACTTGTTTCTCACATATTGTGGGGGAGGGGTATTTCTTTTATTAAATCTCTATAATAAAAATAAGCTTCAAATGAATAAATATTAGACATTTTATTTATTTTGTCCAGGAGAAATGGATTTTTATTCGCCTTTCTTCAAGAAATGTTACATTGAGTAGTATTAGAACCCTACAGAAAAAGTTGCTCAAATTTTAATTTTGCATGTAAAAATATTTTTATTGGAATTCTGAGTTTAAAATGATATTGAAATAACTTTATAGTTTTATCGAGAAAAATTTTCTAGAAAAATTCATCATTTTGTAGTGAATTCCAGTTCAGCAGAAAACTATAATTACCTATTTTAACTTACTCTATGCCTGCACATATTATTTCTTTTCTCAAATAATAATAAAATGTCAGAGCGTATCATTCTAGCATAATAATAAAAATAAATGTAAGAACTGCTCTTTTTCGCTTACTAGCAAAATTTTTTTGAACTAAAAAGTTTTTCGAAGGCATATCATCAATCAAAATTTCACATTCCTTTCTGAAATTAGTTTTAGAGGAATCCATGGTAAAATTAAAGAAATATATTTTATTCTAAAACATGTTATTCGTATAATGACTTGAATTGCCAGATATTTTTTGAGAGAAATACTTCATAAGAACTAAAATTCTTCAAAATTAAAGAACAAATAAAATATTAGCGTCTGAGTTCGTTCATGCCGAAAATTACGCAGAATTTCAGAGCGTAATAATTTCTGTATTCGTATGCAAAATATATTCGCATATTTTTCTAAATGGGAGCAAATAATTCGGTTTTATTCGCTCTGTAGTTTCGACACGGTTTAAATAAAAATTATACGCACCAGTTAAAGTGCAACCTTAGTATGTATGTAGTTTTCTGCAAACGCGTAGAATCAAATTTCAAAAAAATGGGAATAGTACTTTTTTTTTCAACTTCACATTCTAGTATTTCGATTTCAAAATTGAATTGAAACGAAAATTAAATTTAAGGGAAGCTGTGTAAACATGTAAATAATCGTTAACGTAAAAAAAAGCCCAGA
>BMAV01008873.1:572525-594659 GCA_019973955.1 Trichonephila inaurata madagascariensis | reverse complement strand
CTACCATCCAATCAAAAGACTTTCATTCATAAAGGCCCATCCACATCAGGCCTCATTCAACTTATCAGATATGGGAAGGAGGAACGCTTCGCATTCCATTTCCCAGTGACGTCCAGCGTCCAGTCACCTTCACGACCCATCCAAACTGGTATCTCAGGATTGAAATAAGACGTAACGTCGTTGTGGTTGTCACAAGGCATGCCATCCTGTTAAAAAAAAAATAGCCTCCTTTGACGTTTGGAAAAAAGAAAATCTGTAGCATTTCGAGATAAATATTATGAAACAGTAGGATCTCTCTCTCTCTGTTCATGGCTTTTTTCTTGCATTCTCGAACAAAATTGCATCGTATTTGGACATCAGAAGGATTTTCATGAAACCGAAGATAGCAATTCGCTTTTTCAGCACACTTGTACGTCTTCATTTGCATAAATGACGAAAAAAAAAAGAATGATAACCCATGGCCAAAAGATAGTGTGTCATTTATGACATCTAGAGTCATCTATGAATAAAGTTAGGGTATATTCCTTCTAGTCTGATGTTAAACGAATGAATTTCATTTCGGAAGTTCTTAACTTAAGAAATTACCCAACTAATTTGTAGACACCCTGTAGTTTCATTTACTTTTGAATATTTAAGTATAAATAGAGAATTAATGGAATAGTACATGATAAGCATCGTTCGAATAAGCTACGACAGAAATTTTTGATTTGCGAACAAAATGGATAAAACCACATTTAAGCAACAAGATTTGTGTGTGTCGACGGTGTTTCACAACCATTTCTGATTAATACACAGCCGAGCATATTGAGATTTGCCAGACGCCATGCATTGAACTCTAAGGGGCTCTATGACGAATGTCTGGGTTTGACACAACTGCAGGCGTAATTCCAGGGAATCCAAACCAGACTTGTAATTTATCTGTTATTAGCGTAGATGTTACCTCAAGTTAGAGCATGAAGGGACCGTAAGTTCGTAGTTTCAGTCGTAACAAATCGTCGACTTATATTCTACCGCATGGTTTAGTGTCTATGCCAAAAATGATTAACTCGCTTTTATGTGTATTCTCTATTCAAATACTAAGTTATTAATTTGTATGAACTCATTTGCTAATAGTAAAAGATCAGTGCTATTGTCTGAATATATATATATATATGGATGGATAGATTAATATTTTTGTTTTTCAATCTGTAATACATACATTTTCAAAATAATATTCTGATAACGTTTTTTTTTCAATCAATATGCAATAATCTTAGATCTGTTTTATTTAGATCTAGATTTGAAATAAAGACTTGATATCAACTGTTCTATGCCGTCAGTACATTTTTTACAAATTTTCATTACCTAAATCATAGGTTCCCAAGGTGGTTTTTACGGGCACCTGGGAGTGTTCTTGTGACTGCTGAATGGGTTCTCGTGGAAAATTAAAATTAACTTTGGGGTACGTTAAGAACCCACGAAAGATTTAATATAAATTGAAATATCTGTAACACTTCTCCCTTATTATGGAAATTAAAAAAAATATTAATAATTTTTACAAATTAAAAATTTATGAGAAAAATTTAATTTTTTTAAATAAAATTTTTAAATGGGTATATAAAGTACTTATTTATTAATTTATCCAACGCCCGTGCTTGGTTTCTTGACCATTTGACACCGAGCCTCCCAGTACCGACTGACGATGTCGTCAGCCAGCTATTCATCGAGTCCAGTGCATTGGAGCAGGTGGTCGCCATCCATTCCGGCGTAGCCTCAGAGTGGGCAGGCCTCGTTAGCAGCCACGCCAAGCCAGTGTAGGTATACTCCCCAAAAGTCATGTCCGGTAGTTAGGCGAAAGCGGGTAACAGCCTCGGCTCTCTCCAGGTGCCTCGGGATTGGGCCCACAGTGGGCACAGTTTCCCATGGCTTTCCAAAAATATTCCACGGGAGTAAAGTTAAACGAGTCCGTGGCATTCCCCTAGCTACACGTGCTCCATGGGTGGTGTTAAATGTGTATCAGTGATCGCCGTTATCCGAGCCTCCAAGAGATCGCTACAAGTTAAGAATGAGGCCTCAGGCTTCTGAAGATAAAAGAAAACGTCATTTTCAGGACAAAGACAGCTACCTCCGCATTTTGTTTTTGTATATAGAGTACAAGTAATCACACAATAAAAGTTGAGTCAATTATGGGTTCTGGCCGTCTAAACAGGCTTAAGGCTATTTTCGGTAAAAGTACGAGAGCTCTAACTAAACGCGAAGTATATTTTCAGACAGAAAAGTGACCCAACGTCCATCGAAATTTGCAGTATTATAACTCGTACCTCTGTTAACAATAGTGTTTTTAAAAATTTCAAAATATTCCGTGAATACTTTCTTTTTTGTTTTAATACGTGAAGGCAAAGCCCATTTAACATTGCGGTATAGGATAAAAAATGCGAAACACATTTTATACCAGAAAAAATGAATCAACTCCGTTAAAAGTAATAAGTATGATAAGAAAAATGCTGCTCTCTAAAGGATAGTGAAGCCAGAATATCATATGAATTTTTCATTTCTTTTATATCTGAAAAAATGTTCCAAATTCGGATCCTATTCTTTAACATTAACCGAAAACAGCCTTAAATAGGAACGAAATCTCGCCGCTGCTTGCAAAACTTGTCCAAAATATTGCAGGATAAAATAGCAATACACAGAACTCTTTTTTACACGATTTTAAAATAATATGTTACATTATATAATAAAGCGATCTTTTCTTTATCTACATGAATTTTTTGTTCTAGCACGAATCCACCCCTTCCCCCAAAAATATTGGGGATTCCCGCCCCTGAGACAGTTTAATGAGAATTTATTACGGTTGATAATGATGAAGTCGAAGGTGAATTTTAGCGATTAACAGCTGATTTATTTCGTGAGGGACTAAAATTTGCTACAAGTTTGGAACAACATTTTCTTATTCAGGATCTTGGCATAGAGCTTACATTAAAATTTCAACGTTATCTTATGTAGCGAGATATCAAGAATTATATAAGCAACTTGAGAAACTAAAAAAACAGCTACTAATAACGGACTTTGTAACAAGAAGAAAAAAAAAAATAAGATCGTTCATAAAAAACGAAATTCTTCATTTGATGGAAAACCGACAGTTTGCTAGTAGTATCTGACACATCTATTGATGACAGCATTTTTGATCCAGTTCGTAATAAACGAGCACGCTTGTTATCAAGAAGCGACAGTGCCGATTTAAGGTCATTTCGGGCTCCGTTGGCACAGGCGGATCAAAATTTTTTTACCAGAAAATCTGGTTAAATCCAGCTTCTCCGGGCCCCTGGGCGCCCAATGGATAAACCGGCACTGATTAGTGACCAATAGTTGATAGTAGTTTTATTCCTAATTTCGATTTCAATTTATATGTTGCATGGTCTTCAAGACTTAATTTTCATTGTACACTCTCTAATTTTTTTTCTTTTGTAATAAAAATGATTTTTTTTTTATAAATATGTAACATGTATTTTATTATTACTTTTATTGCGCGATGTTTTGGAAAAATATTTCGAGATTTTTCAAACACCATTTTTAAAGTTGTATCGTGTTTCTTTACGCGATATTTTTTTTTTTTTGCACGGTTTTCTAAGGAACCTATCTACCGTGTCGAAAAAAGCTGGGTGTACATCCAATCAGGAGATTATTTTTGTTTTGTACATGATTCCGATATGATAGTCGAATGCAACACATTTTTTGTACAGAGAGCAGTATTATTATTTGTATTGTTACGAAGAATCTGAATTGTGTTCCCATCTGATAGGGAAAAAAGTATGTTTTTCCTACTTAAACGCAAAAAAATAATTAAAGTTAAAGTAAACACTACTTAAGATATTGCAATGTTTTATTTATACTTTATTGAAGGGATAACTTCTTTAGGCGGATTTTGCTGGATAGTGAAATTGAATGATGCGTTTTAAAAAGCCAAGCATTGTTACGCTCGGGTTTGTAACGCTCGTAACAATGGATCGGAATTTTCCGTAGCAATGTAAAGTCCTTCGAGACTTGTTATAAGTCTAAGAAAACACATTCTCAACAATTGGTATATGTTGCGTTATTAAGAGCAACAAGTCTTGAAGGACTTATAACATTGGTATGGAAAATTCCGATCCAAAATTCTTCCATGGCCTAAGAGAATTTACATCTCTCAGAGATTTACAAAATGAATTTAAAAGGTTATCACAAAACAAACTTAAAACAATCGCAGATATCTTCACAAACTTCATTTCCACAAAAAAGGGAATATCAATGTATTCTTTGAATTGTCAAAAGTTACGTGCACATGCTTTGGATCTCGATGACCCTGTTATGCAGCATGTAATTATATTACTTTTAACAGAAACTTGGATAAATAAGAAAGAAAACATAGATGTTCAAAATTTTCATTGTATTGCTAAATTCCAAAGACACAATCACAGAGCTTTATACATAAAAATAAGGGAGATACGACGACTTATGTCACTTCAGAAATGGATATAGCATCAAATACCACTGAATCATTTGGGTTTAATGAGTCATGTATCGGAGAAATTTGTACAGCGAAATGTAGAGCAGAAAATGGACAAATAATTCTAATGGTTACTATTTATATTTCACCCAATCAAAGTGTAGAGAAAATTATCGAATTCATTCACAAAAATTTAGTTTCCTACGCTATGAAGCCGAATCAATTCTTCTGAACAGATTGCCTATTATTTTAAGTGAGGATTTTAATGTAGAATTTTCAAAAGATAAATCAAAGCCTTTAGTAGATTTTTTAAAATCAGAATTCAATTTAATTGTGTCAAATGATCCATATGAAAGCAGGATAAAATACGGAACAACGCTTGATGGGTTTTTTTTTTAGATATTTAAATAAGTTTGAATATAAAGTATTTGTAACCTATTTCAGCTACCATAAACCTATTGTTTTCTTAAAATGCGACTAATCCACAAATATGATTGTATGTTTCGCAAAAAATATTACTTTATGACACATGAATAAATAATTTTATATGAGAATACTAATATCCCCCTGTTTTTTATTCACCGAACTAATCCCTGAAATAACATTACAAAATTTGAAGTTATCACTTCTATCGTATGGTCATAAGCACACACACATTTTGTTTTACGTAATGGCGCAACTAGTCCGTTGTGGGCCCTGTATCAAAATTTCTTTGAAACTCTTTTTGGGGGGTTTTTTTGCTTTCATACATTGGGGTCCTAGCTACGCCCTTGTTTTTACGTCAACATTTACCATTCAGGACATCAAAGTTAAATTTATTATTTTCTATTATGTAGTGAAATAGAGTTATTTCACGTTAAGGGGGGGGGGGGTTAATGGCCATGTTTTTTAGTGCTAAACATAGGCTAAGTAAATTGGAAACTACTAACCTAAATCAATGTACAAAAAACCCAGAAAATATCAACATTTCTTCCTCCTAATTTCGTATACAATCTAACGAAACATCCCATCTTCCTTTCAGACATCAAAACTCTCAAGTAGCACAATTGTATTCGCAATGCTCTCTATGAACAGACACGAATAGGGAAAAAAATTTATTATTATTCTAGAAAGATTCAATAACAAACGCAATACGCAGTGCAAATGTCACACACACACAGCACATTACCTTTTTTTTATAGTTACGATACAATTTACTTTATTTCGGATCCATTGTATTCCGATTTAGTACCAGCTATTTAGACTACGGTGGATACGGACATTTCTGCGATTCTTTTTATCATACTAGCATGATATTTTTATTTCACGTTCTTTGACCTGAGTACATCAAATAAAATTTCTAAAGGCAGCAAAACAAATTATCATGGTTGAAAAGATTTCAGAATCTTCGTTTTGTGATATATGTAGCGGGTTTATAAAAAAATAATCATTAGTTTCCATTCTTATCAGTAAAAATAAACTACGGATATTGTGACCCTGATTCTTCCAGAACATTCTACCAAACTTAAGAAATTTTTATCTATATGTCTCAGTAAACTTAAGAGTATTAGAAATTATATAACTGAAAAAATAACAGGGATTCTCATTATACATCAAAATACACTGGTCTCCAAAAGTTGAAACACTATATGTTTTTCGAAGATCATCCTTAAAAAGTGCCAGAAACCATAAAATTCATAGTTAATATGAATGATAGTAATGAACTTAAGAAACTTTTATGACAAAAATCAATAACCATCAGTTTTATTTTAAAGGGACATTTCAAATGGAGTGGGAAAAATGTGAAAAAAGTAAACTTTACCCCAACTTTTTGGGTACATTGTATACATGGATGTCGATCTTCAATAATTGTTGATAATTTTGTTAACAATATTCTCACGAGTCTAGCACAAGTCTAATAGAAGTCATTCGCCGGATTCGTCAACGTATAGAATGACTGAATGGATAGGAACGAGTTGTCAAAAGAGCTGATGCAGCTACACGTCTTCACCAAGGAGTTGAACCTGTGGTTCACAACTACTTGGGATCAGTTTAAATCTAAAAATTCTGTGTCTAGAAGACAGGTTCCAGATCAACCAAGAATTACCGACAACTTCTGGAGAACATTTACTAGCTCTTTTTCCTCAAGGAGAAGCTCTATTGTGCCTCAGCTCGTTGAACATTCCTTTTGTTCCATCAGAAGCAAGATTCAACTGTACCAATGTGAGAAGACCTCTTCACAATGCAAGTCTCTTTGCAAAATGATCAGTTGTGTCAGTTACCCTGAATCAACGAAAGAGGTATGTCCATTTATGTACGGCAAAATAACACGTTTACTGGATCAGAGTGCAAAAGGCTTCTGAACTCTTCACAGACGAAGTTCAGATTTACACTGGAGAGCAATTCAGGATTTCTACTGTTTTATAAGGAACAACGCACCAGATACAAGGTCTGTTCAAAAAGTATCTGATAAAATATCTTAGTTACTTTACGGGATTAGAATCCTAATCAAATTAGAAGTAGGCCCCTAGCATCCTCACTTAGCCTAGTATTCCTTCCACTGCCGAAAACACTTCTGAAAGGCTTCTTTTGGAATGCTGTTCAACTCCACCGTTGCGTTCTGCTTTATCTCGTCTGTACTCTGAAAATGGGATCCTTTCAACAGCATTTTCCTTTTCGGGAACAGCCGGAAGTCGCAAGGAGCCACTATCCAGTCCTAAGGATAGTGTTCAGTAAGTAGTGTGTGTGTGTATGCAACTACAAGACGGAGTTCTTTCTGTTCTACTGGCGGAAGCTTGGGTTCTGTGCTTGATCACACTAAATTGCATGTGAAGCACAAGTACCGATCTCAATTTGCCCAGAAATCTCTCGTACGGTCAAACAAAAAAAAAATCTTTCATTATCAGATTGTCCATCATCTCAACAACAGCAGCATTTCGAGCGGTTTGTGGCCTCCAAGAACGCTGGTCACTTTCAACCGACGTGCCACACACAGCCATCTGCTAGACAACTCCTTAATTTGTGTGAATCCCTAGCATCGTTTCTAAACATTTACTGAATCTTACGAATTGTTGATTTTAGCAAAATTTTTTCGATGCAGTACCTCAGTTCAAGTGGACCAGTCATCTTAAGAGAAATAAAAACCCGACAAACACACGAATAACAACACCTCACTCAACTGCATGCTGGGAACAACGGGCATACTGGAACGAAGGGGAAAAGTAAAGCATGCGCATTAAGCTGCCACCTTTGTCTGTAAACAATGGCACCGCTTTATAATCTCTACTGCGCGCGGGAAAATTCTAGGTCAGACAGCCTTAGAACACAATTTGAACAACCAATCCAGCATTGTGTAGAAAGACGCAATTATAGAGGTAGAGGAATCCTGATTTGGATAGGGATATCTTTCGCCAGATTGACTTGATCTTGTGTCGTTCTACGTCTTAAATTTAAATTTTATCAATGAGGAACTCATTTAAAGCCTCCTTTAATCATACAATGCAGAGTAGAATTTTACAAATTTTGATTTTTAGATTTTTAATAAAAAATGACAAAAATGAGCTATACAAAACTTTGTGTTAACTCGCCGTATGAATGAATGAGTGAATATTAACCTCGTGTTCAGCTACACGAGGGCTTTTGGCGACAGACCTCGTCATTCTGAACCATGGTCAAGTGACGAGGACGACACCTGAATTGGACCTGAACTTAAAAAAATATTTTATCGCATTCTTAGTGTTCATGAGTCGCTACGCATGCGCTAAGAAGTGTAGAAAATTGACATCCACATTTAAACGAAAATAAGTCAATACTCAGCCACAACCACACATATGAATGCCCAACAGAAGCTGTATGAATTGTGAAACTCTACCACATTTACGTTATAGCTCAGACAACAAGTAATATAAAAAAAATTTAAGTCAATTCCAACTTAGATCAACAAAGAAAAATTTTAGCCACTTTTTATTTAATAGTTACAGTTAACATAAATATGTATATACAAAATCACAACATTAAGTGGTAATTAATTTTTATTAATTATCATTAAAGTATCGTATTGTCATCCCAAAACACACACACAATCGTGTCTATAAAATTTCAGTTCAACTGAAGGCTTTAAAACACAAGAAAAATACCTTTTCAAGTTTTGACAGAAGTCGCCAAAACGGTCGCTAAGTCGCCAAAAAGGATGTTAACATGGCTGTGTGTATTTGTAATTCTTTAAATAATTAGTTTTAATCAATTAATTTTTATTAATTTTAATTAAATTATTGTATTGTCATCCAAAAAAATCACTTATATAAAATATCAGCTCAATGAAGCGCCTTAAAATGTATTTGATTAACGATTGAAAATTCCACCAAGATAAATATATAGAGAGTGTGAGCTAATAGTAGGAATTAAAAAAGCCCTCTTAAATTATTATTTGCATCAGTCTGCATCATTTTATTAAAATCAAAAATTTCGGACATGAACAATAAATCGAAAATTCTTAACACGCAAAAGAAAAAAAAAAATTCTTTCAAAATGGAAATCAAAAAATATGCCTGCAAATTGATTGATTAATTTAGAGAATGATGAATAAATTAATGATTAAATATGTGCCCCACCAAGTATTTTTTTTTTCGGGGCGGCCCCACTTTCCAAATTGTCCATTTACACTCTGTATTATTTTTACGTTCGACCTAATGTTACACTCTCAGGAATCCTCCCCTGCGACTTTTTACAAGTCATTTTTCTTCTTCACGCCCAAGAACAAGTGCATAAAGTTTTTATTTTTAAAGGATGTCCTTGCTCACTGGATGTTTCAAATTTAGCTTCAATGTCATGAACTGCCTGACATAGCTATTCACGATTCAGGTACGTAAAAAGATTATAAGTCGTCTTCCACGTGTGGCACCTTGCCATAAAATGCATTGTTATTAAAGCGAAGGTCCCGACAGTGCGTACTTTCCTGATTTATCATATTCAAAATTCGTAACGCACTAATAAACCATACAGAAAATTCGACATAATTGAAGACACAATACACTCCTATAATTCAACCTTGCACTTAAAAGCCACAAAATTTCTTATTGGCGCATGGAAAAGATCATAAATTTGCGCTTTGGGTTCATAGCTCACACATCAAGGTGCTTACGATCTGAGAGGACTCTGCTCTAAATTCATAGATTTGTAACCAAGTCCAGGCCTTGAGTTTCTAAGGGTCCGTCGCGTTAGACAGTGTTCCCCAACCATTTTATCGCCGCGAATCGGTCAACATTTCACAATTTTACAGAGACCCGCTGATGAAGGGGGTGGGGGATAGTTACAGTTACAGTTAATATCTTTATGTGGGATATGGAGCAACAAAGGCTATAATCCCATAAAAGACTAACAAGTATTAACAAGTTAGTTGATGTCAAAATATTTCATCTTCTGAATAAAAAGTCTGAATGTTGATATGTTTGATATAGCTTTCTCCAGTGTAAGAATCGCCTGGCGTTAAAAAAAACTATATAGGTGGCGCTGCCATCGAAATGGACAGAAGACAGATGAGACAACACGGAGAGACGAGGGGAATGGCGGTTACGTTAGAAGAAAAATGGTGTTAACTAATTAAATGTATCGTAGTTAATTTTTTTATATGTTGTGTGTGTGTGTGGAGGTATTTGGAATAAAATAAATCTTTAGCCACTAAAGATTGCCTGACTTTATTGTGCCGGGTTAATTATGAAACTTCAGTTGAAACAAAGAACCTACAATCACACAAAGTAAAACCTAATTCCCAGTAACTCTTTGAAGGTGATATTACAACGAGGATCCATTTTGAGAAAAGATTTTAGATGATTTCGAGGGTTAGTATATCTATTGCAGCTTAATAAAATAGGTCTCATTTAAACAATTACAAGAACTACAAATTTCATTATTCGTTAGAGAGGAAGAAGAGGGGATGTCGATTGTATATATTTTAGATTGTTTTGATTTAATAATTTTCATTTAATTGTGTATTTAAACATGCCCTTAGAATAAAATACAGTTACACCAAAAATGAGCATAAAGTGATTTCCATGGAAAGTTGCGCACAAAACTGAAAGAAATACACCACAGTAAATAAAATAGAAATAAATTTAATGTTCTTTGGGCGACCCGGTGCCAGTGGCGTAGTGTACACCCCCGAAGCCACCACATCGCGGGGGGGGGGGGGGCAAAGCCTGATTCACACCATTATGCTATAATTTTGCAATTCTTTGTAAAATCCGGCTTGAGGCCCAAATTTTGACTTTGTAGGGGAGGGACTCTAATATTCTTCGTCACACCGCTGCCCGGTGCCATTTGATCCATGGACCCTTGCTGGTCCGCGGCCTGGGGGTTAAGCACTATAATAATCCGTGTTAAATGTATTGGGAATAAAAGTCCTTCCGAGGAAGTGCATTGGAATAATAGGGAACCAGTTCAGGTATTGTTTTTGTCACTTGATCATGATACAGAACTACAAGGTTCATTTTTTTAAAAATTTATGTTATATTAGTTAATTTTAACTTACATAGCACTGTGAATAAACATGGGGATATTGGCAACAGACCTCGTAATTTTGAACAACCGTAAAGAACACTTAAGCTTGCCCACCCCCTCTCCAAGCTTTCCACCACTCTAACGGTAGGACTTTGAACTTTGACAGATTTAACGTATTAGCCCCTCTACACGTCTGAGCTTCAGTAGCAGTTGGTTTCGAACCCGCGATTCGGCAAAGCCGGCTCCGAGATTGTGACTACGACCACTTGGTTACAGCAGCCATTCTTTATATTAGAAGAATTAATATTAATAAAATGTAAAACTGTAGTATGATACTCTTATCAGTATATACTTCGTATAATATTAGTAATACTATCCCATTATAATGAAATTTCACAAGGAATAAGTAGAATGAAAGTAATTGTTAAATTAACTTAAAAAAAACAGTTTCTTATGCCTGCATTACATCATTTTACATCAAATGATTTGTATGTGAAATTTACAGAACTGTGTTTTATATTTACACATTTACATTAATCTATGTTATATATTATATGCTTAATACATTTCAGAGTAATATATTGTTTATTAAGATGAAAGTATAAAGCAACAGGAGGGCTCTTGGTCGACGGACCTCGTCAATTTGAGCCATGGTCAATTTATGAGAACGACACCTGAGTTGGTATGTCAATCTTCCAATCTGCACCGATAACAGACGGATTGAACGTTTATCAAACCCTCTACCTACACGGCGGGTCATCAGAATCAAACTCATGGCATGCCTGCCGCAAGGTCTAGACCAGAGACTTTTTTGTCTCATAGACCCCTCGCCATGTTTTTCGGTTTTGGGTAGACCCCTACTTACCTAATAACGAATTTTTGCAAATTTATCAACTTAAATGCTTTTTTGACAGCTGGTATAGAGCTATACTTAGTTTAAAAGATTTAAATTCCTAATTGAAGTGAAGTATAGTATTTAAAACTTAAGACAAACATGGTTATTAAATTAAAATTTAATTAATACATAAAATAACTTACATAAAATAAATGAGCAACAAACAAATGCTTTTAATGGGAGGGATGAATCTGGCGCTTCCAAAATTGCCGTGTATGTGTGTGTGATATCCGTTTCTAAACTGTATTTTAAGGTGCCTGACTAGTGCAAAAACGTCAATTTTGATGAAAATGGCGATTTTTTTTTACTTTAAATTTTATATAGTTGAATTTTCTGCTTTCTAAAAATACCTTACTTTTGTTTGTGCTTTAATTATTTATGAAATTATAACAGTTTTTATGTCAAAAGAGAGAGCAGCAAAAACGAATGGGAAGTTACGATATCGAAACCGGAAGTGTTTGCATTTTAATACTATTTTTACACTTTTTTGGTGTTTATCGAATTTATTTTTAAAAAAATTAACTTAGGTAAGATAATGACGGGATATGGTGATATTTTTTAAAAAATAATTTATTAGTTTTAAATGAAATTTGGCAAATAAATTCGTAAAATTTTTGTCATTTTTCGATTTTGTTATGCCCTTGCTTCTCGATGTTTTGTTTCATATTTAACTTCTTTTACATATATTTGATAGAAAACTCTGTTCTTAAAGATAAAACATTAATTAATTATGCCTAAAACAAGATCTAGGAGGACTAAGGAATTTGCTTCATCATTGGTGCTAGCTGTAATGAGAATGTTGACACAGAGCTAATCCCAAAACTTAGTCAGCTGGTGACAAAAAATTGAAATCTATTCATAAATGTTTCAAAATTTACCTAGAAAGCCTTTTTCAGTAACATTTTATGGAGTATTTTTCTTAAAGATACAATTATTAAACTTGAAACATTTCGCTCTTAAGTGCATTATTAACGTTAATTCCTTTTAAATTGTGATATACAGGTTTATTATCATTATATGTATACATAATTAGAAATGCAAATACTTCCTTTCCTAAGATCTTGTACATGGATTTGTAAAATTTGATCTGGAACGCATTTTAACTTCTGTGGGACACCCCTTAGAATATAGAAAATTTTCTCAGAAAAAAAAGGCTGCATAGAAAACAAAATTACTAAGGATGAAAAAAATTCAAAGTGTATTCATATGGAGGTTTTAAAAACTGTTCTTTATATGCTTTTCATTATAATTTCTTATAACCTATGTGATAAGCAATATTTCTTGAAAGAAATTTTCGGGAATATTTACTGACAAAATAACACACATTAATATATTTTATATTACATATTTCTTAAGCTCTAAGATACTTAGTGTAAATATATACCTATTTGTCCATATAAAAAAACGTTAAGAAAAGCTTTTTCGACTCTATAAAATTGGTAACAAAATTTTTTAAAAAAAAGAACTTGAAACAAATATATAATACTCATATATAGGCTTATAAAAGGTTTATTCTTTTGATATAAAGAGGTTTTAGGTTGTTTTAGCTGTATAATTTTTTAAGATTTAGATTTTAAATCTTTAAATGTGTTTTTCTCCGAAACAGAATTTTCCATATTTTATCGCATGGCAGACATGATATCTCAAAAAACCCTTGAGATAATTGCATGAAATTTAGCATCATTGTTTATTATTATAGTATGCATACTGTGCACTAGAGAATAAGAAAAAACAATGTATTTACCTTTTTATGATTATTTTTCTTTTTGATAAATGCAAAATTTTTGAAAAATTTTCCTTCTGTGCACTTTTTGACCCCTAATTTTGTGATAAATTGAAATTATTCAAAGATGATAGAGCAAAGTATAGGTAAACGCTTTCTGAATAAAACTCAAAGAGCATTTTTTTATCTTATACATTAGAATTTATTTTACAGTGTTTGCCGCGATGTGGAAAAAATGCCTAATTTTAACCTAAAATTGTCCATTTTCTTACAAAAATATATTGAAAAATATTTTTCTTTGTTATTTTTATAAGTTTTCAGTTATAATCAAACAAAAAATGAGTTTAAAAATGAACTTTCAGCATTATTTCAAAAAATGTTTCCGCAACTAGTCAGGCACCTTAAGATCTTAGTGCCTGTTCCATATTAATTCATTACCATAGTCAAAGCATTCTCAAATCTTGTTTCAAAATCTGAATAAAAGGCATTTAAATGTTGAACGTAGTTTTAAACGTGTTCCCCAACCTTTTTATCACCGCGGACCGGTCAACGTTTTTTAATTTTATCGTGGCCCACTGAGGGGGAGGACATTGATTGTTTATAGTTTAGACTGTTTTGATTTAATAATTTTAATTTAATTGTATTTAATAGCGACTAGAATAAAATATAGCCACACCAAAAAATGAATACAAAGTGATTTAACAAGGAATATAAAGTAATTTTCATAAAAAGTAGCCCACACAAACCCACGAAAAATATACCACAGTAAGTAAAAGGTAAGTAATTTAATATTTCTTGAGTGGACCGGTAGTATTTGATCCACAGACCGGTACCGGTCCACGGTCCAGGGGGTTGGAGACCACTGGACCACCCCCACATGCCGCAAAGGCACTTTACATTATAACAAGCATCCAAACCTTCTCCGGGATTCAAACCCGGCCCCAACGGCACAGCAGTCAGCGACACTAACCACTATGCCGGATGAATGGAATTTATATTATACAGACAAAATTGATGTGTTTCGTTAACGAAATGATATAGAATTTCAAATGCAGGAGATCATGTAAATATTGAATGGCTTTTTCTGAATACTTTGTTTAAGTGTTATAATTTTGAATATTATGCAGCTCCTATTGTTAAATTTAAAAAAAGAAAAAGATAACAAAAATTATGATTTTTCTTTCATTTTTAATTTCTACAGGAGTGATATAAATATTCATACATCTTTTTTTAAGCTCCAGATGTGGACTTATTTACTTTTTCACATTTTCTATACTTTTACATATTTCATTTTTTCAAAAACTCGAAAACATAATTTTCACTCTTAAACTAATACAATTTACATAATTTTTCTCAAAATGACTGGAGATCCAATCGTCTCCATGAAATCTAAGAACGAAGAAAGAAAGAAAAAACACCTAATTCTTCTCTTCGGCATTTTCAGAATTACATTTTCTCTTTGCTTTTTATATCCGTACTCAAGATACAATCTGGATGCATTTACAGCACTAAAAAAGCACTTTCCATCTGTTCCAGAACAATGGGACGCAAGACTTTTATGCAAATCTTTCCATGACAGTAAAAAGGACTGCATTAATTTCCTCGCAAATAAAAGAATTACTGGAAATCATATGATTCTTCGATGTGTAAAACGCCTCCTTCAAAATCCGATACGATTTCGGGACAACGATTTTATTTGTCGTTTTGTATGTAAACAAAACCTTTGGAATTAAATTTATAGTTTTTATTAAATTGTTAGTAAAATACTTTTTGAATCGAATCATCCGTTCGTAATAATTCAATCGGAGAAACATAAGCGATACGAGAATATTTAAAGAAAACACATCACAAATGCAAATCAACTCACGCACTTGAAGAGGGTCCAAAAGATCGTTGAAATTAGCATCTTTTAATATATCTTTGTATAAGAATAATTTCGTATTTACTGAAAAGAAGGATTTTGAATTAAGATCGGATTTTTCAATTGTTTTATTGGTTTTTTTAAATGTGAATTCTTTACTTTTAATGTTTAAAGGTTCTGGCAATTCTTATTGGCTCGTTTGGACTACTACCTTTTGGCAACGATTTTATCAGTCCATCACTAAAACAAAGCATGTTTTGACGACTGTTTTTGTTTTTTAAGACATACCCAATTAAGAAAAAGAGAGTAGGTTCGGTCCTAGGAGAGCCCACACCCTTGGCGCGAATTATTTTGGTTGGCGATAATTGAGCCATCTTGGTAACCCTACTTTGATACACTAGATATGGTAAACCTAACTATTTCTGGAATTTTCGTATTTTGTCGGCGGACATTTCGAATTTCGTCATTTTGTTGTTGGTCACCGGGTTGAAAGTATGGCTGCGTGTGTGAGTGAATATACCTTAGAAATTTTTACTCTGTTGAATGCGAAAGGTAAGAAAGAATTGATTGAATGGTGTATGAAGAAAGGATGGATTGCTTCGAATTATAAATGTCCTAAATGTGATGAACGAATGGGATTATACGAACGAAAGAGTGCTGTTTTGAATGGAGATGTCGAATCGGTATGTTCGAACATTACCTCGCAGAATATATATGGTGGCGTTCTCATGGTCACACACACAAGGCGTTTTTAAACTCTGCTGTTACGCTGTACCCTCCACTCGGAAAAGATCAGCAGTAAGAAAGTAAGTGCTGTTTATTATTATTTTTATCTTAAATATATTTTATATAATTATTTCTGTATTGTTTACTATATTTTCATTACGCATCCACCTTGTCCCGCTATATTCACTTGCCGGTTTTGCTTGGCACCATCTCGTTCTGCCTTGGCGTTTTTTTCGGTTTATCGCCAATGATGTGGGCTCTCCTACCCCGTTTCTTGCTGTACGTCACGTTCTTAAGGTAACCCCATAAGTAAAAGAGACCACATCACTAGGGAAACAAAATTTGCATCATTTTCAACCTGCGCGAGGTACCATTCACAAAATCGAGCTCTTCTGTCTGGGTCATCCTCGTTCCCAATGTGTAACAATTATGATTCCATTTTGTTCTTTTCATATACACTTGCTAGAAAAAGTCTGCGTTCACCCATAAGAAATCATACAGCAAAGGTAAAATTTAATAGAAATATAGTTTTTTTTTCTAACAAAATTTCACGAATTTAATAACTATTATTTAAATATTTAACATGCAAGAATTCGTTAATTTTGAATTAAAACTACTTAGGATAGCAGGAGTTTTGTAGAAAAATACTCAAATAGTAGGCAGAAAAAGTCTGTGTTCACTATTTGAATATTCTTGATTCTTGGAATTTGTTTCAACAGGCGTTATAGGTTAACAGAGCTTTTGCATTTAGTCATCAAGTAAAATAGCTTAAGAAAATTGTGTTGCGATAATTGTTACGTTTTTGTGAGACACAAAGCAATTCTAGGGCATGGAAAATAAAAAGAAGAAAATTAGTATCAGTGAGCGTAAAATCAATGTGAAAACGTGAAAACATGGAAAAAGTCGTCGGAATATAGCCAGATCCGGTGGACGGCAGTATTCATCTATTCACAGCATGTTATTTATAACTTTATATCTACAAGAGTTTACAGATCCAAACCTCTTTTGAGTTGTCCATCTAAACTCACAATCAGAGAAAAAAGAAGTATGACATCAATGGTGAAAAAAAAATCCATGTTTATCTGCAACTTAAATAGCAACAGATATTCAGGAGCAGTTTAACAAAAATATTTGGGTGGATACCGCAAGAAAGATCTTGAAAAGGGCAAGATACCATAGTCTAGTGGTTCGCAGAAAGCCTTATATTTCAATGACCAACCGGTTTAAGCGAATAGATTTTGAAAAAGATCACATACATAAGCCTCTTGAGTTCTGAAGGATTGTGATATTCTGTGATGAGGGCAAATTTTGTATCTTCGGCATAAAAGGTCGTAAATTAGTATAGAGAAAACCTTGCACAGCGCTTCAAAAAGAGCTTTTAGTACCAACGGTAAAGCACGGTGGTGGTGGAGTCATGGTGTGGGGGTGCATGGCGAGCAATGATGTAGGCAAGTTGGATTATATATAATCAATTATGAACAAATATGATTACTTTGATGTCCTAAAAATCAATTTAAAGAAAAGTGCCACCAAACTCGGCTTAGGATAATCGTTTCGTTTTCAACACGACAACGATCCTAAGCACACCGCTGAGATTGTGAACCTTTGGCTCTTGTATAATGTCTCAAATCAACTGCACATGGTCCCACAGTCATCTGATCTGAATCCTACAGAACACCTATGAGATTTGTTGGAACGTAGGATTCGTCAACACAATGTATCCAGCAAGGATATGCTGAAGAGTGTTCTTAAGGGCCAATTGTAAAAGATAAGTGTTGAAAAACCACAAGATTTGTTAGTTCAAAGCCGAAACGATTTCATGAGGTTCTCAAACGATGAAGTTATCCAAACAGCTGCTAAATAGCTCATTATTCCCTTTTTAAATAATTTTTATAGTTACTACTAAAGCAGTGAACACAGACTTTTTCGACTTGATTTTTGTTAGTATCGTTAAAAACCTGTCTTTTTTAAAAAAATCTATGAAGGCAAATCAAATTTACTTTTGTTATTCTGAATACTTAAAATGAATTAAATAAAATCTAATTAAAAGATGTTTTTTAAGTTCCAGTTTTTAAACTTTTTTTCCATTGTTCATGTAAGCAATAGTACGTGAACGCAGACTTTTTCTAGCTAGTGTATAACCTACGCTACCATACTCACGCCTGTTTCACGTGCACATTGTGATGTCGAATATTTTTTGGTGACCTCTTTAATGAATCTAACACTCCAACAGAAGTCGCTTTGCTTGTTGGTGTGCGTGTCCGGCCTGATCGTCCTGTATGTATATCCTTTATTGTTCCATCTTTATTGTTATCTCGAAGGCGAGCAATGATTAAGTATGTGGGTGGTTCCGTTCCTTATTTTCCAATGTCGTTGCACTTCGCTGTGATACACTCGAACTTCCAACACTATTTCAAAATGCTTTTTCGCTACTCGAAAGTCAGAGGTAGTTGAACCATGGTCTCACTTTCACTACTAAAAAGCTAACGCCATCTGTCGTTGAGGCAGTGGAGTAACGGGAAACATTTGGGGCTCCCTGCAAAATCAAGGTTTGGGCCCATAAATTGGATTTTACAAAGAGCAGGTACTTGGCGGCAGTCAGGCTTTGGGGCCCACTAGAACCCTGATCCTCCCGCAATGCGGGGGTGTACGTTACGCCACTGCGCTGAGGTATTGTTGAACACGTCCAAACACTGATGTCAACTGCTAATACCAACTCTTAGAAATTAACCCAATAGCCAGTACAATCTCAAACTTATGGTATTAACATATTACTCAGTCTTAAAGTGTGCATACATTTTTTATCACTCCTATAGAGTTGTTCTCTGTCGGAAGAATATTGGGTTGGGAAAAGTAGTATATGAATCAAGGGAGAGTACTCCTGTAATTAATAAGAGTGATCTCTTGAGTGGTGACAAATTTTGTCCCCAAATGCACCAAAATGGGCTACAAAACTTAATGCTTCTACAAAAGCCTAGAAGGATTTTAAGACGATTGTTTGTTAGAAAACTCTAGAAGGTCCTACAAGATTCTTTCTAGCCTATATAAGAACGATGAAAAAAATAACTTTGTATGAAAAAGAAAGTGATATTAACGCCGCACTACAAAGCTACACGAGGGCTATTGGCGATGGAGCTCGTAATTTTAAGCCATGTTTAAGTGTCAAGAACGATACCTGATCTGGCATCCCCTCATCTAACTTCAACACAACACCAATGGGAGGAGGAGGAATGCCCAAATGAACCGAGTTCACCCGAAAAGGGTTTAGAGCTACAAACCGATCCCTCGGGAAACAACCACTCCTACGTTCAGACTTCATTGACAAAAAAAAAGTTTACATTTTATAAGCATTAAAAACTGTAAAATGACAAAATACAAATTTAAAGGTAACTGCATTACATACCTACATGTGCGTGAACTTAATACAAATATACAAAGCAAATATAATGTGTTTGAGCTTCGACATGTTTAATGTGCATCGGCTACCTTTATGGCGAGTCTTCAGCTGCACTAGGCTCGAACTCAGCATACGCCAGCCACGAACCCGTGACCATGAACACTGCGCTACCGTGGCCACACGATTTACTCCAAAATAACCTTCCAGTTACTTAAGTGGGCCTTTCCCGTATTTGGTAAACTATCCACCACATAACAAAACACACGGGTAACGTGTGTATCTCCATTTTTCTTCATCCATCGAAAAAAAATGTAAATATTTTTCTTCGAGCTCTATTTTAGTTCCTAAGTGAAAATAAATATTACTTAAAGAAGAATGATCACAATCGCACAGTTGTGTCTACAAATCAAGTGCCCAAACTTAAATTATTCAATTAAAAATAAATCACGTGTTACTTTGAATATAAAATGATTAGAAAATTATTGTTTTATCCAAAGTATCCCAACACAGTATTTTCTCGACGCACCTCTCTTTTCACTAGAAAATTCACAGAAAGAGTAGAAACCAGTAGAGTACTAGTAGAGCCAGTAGAGTATTAGTGAAGTTGTGGATAGTGGAATGGCTTTGACTGTTCAAATATTAGCTCCTCAAATGGCCATAAAGCATACGTGAAACGAGCAAACAAATAAGACCACGTGGATAAAACAATCAGAGGAAGAAACAACAGAAGTAGAGGAGAAGCACACTGGGGTAGTCACGTAAACGCACGCCTTTTCCATGTGATATCATTTGATCGCAAAGCACGTCAGAAAAAAAGCATTAGTACGCATTTATTGGAAGTCATTGGTACAATAGAAACAGGAAGCATTCCTCCGGTTGTTAGAAAGTTTTTAATTTAATGGCAACAAAGAAATAGAGGGGATGTAATTTTATAAAAATCATCATGTGGATATCTAGTGAAAGAGCTGTTTCACATTTTAAGGCGCTTTTTCTCTGGCGCGACGACAGGCAAGAACAAATTCAAGAGCGCCAAATATCGTGACTTGGAATTT
Source organism: Trichonephila inaurata madagascariensis (assembly GCA_019973955.1). NCBI lineage: Eukaryota > Metazoa > Arthropoda > Arachnida > Araneae > Nephilidae > Trichonephila > Trichonephila inaurata. The sequence continues at coordinate 574,066 of BMAV01008873.1, read as the reverse complement.
TTATTTTCGATTTCATTTCTTTTCTTTTTTACAAATAAACTGAGTGGTGTGTAATGGATTAGAAGAGAGAGAGAGAGAAGAAGAAAAATGCAACTTTGGACGTGACGCGAAACTAAAGATTGTTTTCTGGTCGACATTCCTGATTGCTATGTTATAACTTTGATGACTTCAATTTAAGAAAACATTGTCGGATAAAGGGTTTTTTTTGCAAACACTTAGAAAGCATACGACGGAAGAATTGTAAAACGCCGGCTTCGGACATATTTCTGTCAATCCTAGTTATAATTTCATACACCCTGACACTCTCTCTCTCTCTCTCTCTCTGGATGTTTCCCCAAATGAGGTAGCGCAGTTCGAAATGGCCCAATAAACGCAAACGGAAAACTAATTCGCAGAATTTCTAGTTTTGCTCAATATTTATATGGGGTCACTTAAGACCCAAAACTGAAATGTTATGAGCAATTCTGAAAAACATTTTAAAATTTTATTGCCTCTCTATCGACTGAATTTTATCTATTGTATTTTTTGTTTATAACTAAGACTGGTAAAACTAATTTACTGATAAATATTTTGGGGTAATTGTTTCTCCCCTCCTTTATATTGTGCTTCTGAAGATTTTGTTTCATATTTTTAACCTTGGCTATCTGGTGCATCGTACTAAAGAAAAAGTAGTTACTTGAAATATAGAAAAAGTTTATTTCATGACAATTATAACTGTAAAAATAAATAAAAAAAAGTTAACTCTAAAAAAGAAAAGAAATTAAATGGAAAAAAAGTACGGTTGTCTGATCCCAAATGAAAAGTATATGATTAAGGTGACATAAGAATGCAAAACCAGATATAAAGATTTCGTGTGGGGAGAAAGACTTCCCCCTCCCGTGCAAAACAAAACTACAAAGTTTCAATTAGTTTTTAACTTTGTACGATTGATTGAGGCTCAACATCACACACTAACAAGAGGAGGGCAAGACAAAGGAAATTCATTTAGGATTGAGATTTGGTGTAATAATAGTACACCTTTACGGTGTTCAACCCTCAATGTAATTCCGCCGAATGGCTAGTCTATTCGGAGAAAAAAGCCTTCGAAATTCATGCTTAGCTTTTATACAATTTTGCTATAATTACCTCTAGCGACTCAGTAGCAGAGTGATTGAAAGACCACCTGCTTCTACACCGGTGGATAGGGTTCGAATTACGCGCTCAATTTTTTTTTTCAATTCATTTAAATTTATTTTTAAATTAAATATATTTATTTAAAAAGGACTTGTAAAATATTTTATATAATTATAAAATAATTAAATTAATAATATGTAAAAAGACACTATTTTTATTATATTATTTATAATATAATTAATTTAATAATAATAACAATATATATTTTATAAATTATTTTATATTATGTGTAATATTTTATATATAGTATATTTTGTATTTAACATTATAAAACTGTTTGTTACTAATTTTTATATAAAATATCATTTAATATTTATTATTTATTTTAATATAAATATTATTTATTAATATAAAAATATATTTATAAA
>BMAV01008873.1:524919-552244 GCA_019973955.1 Trichonephila inaurata madagascariensis | reverse complement strand
AAAAATAAATCAATTGAAATTGCACCTTCAAGTGATGAAAGCGATTTTGAACTTATTCATCACAGGGCTTTGGATTACGATGAGTGGCAATGAATTATGCATGTGCATTTTGAAAACTTATCCGTGTATACGATGAGAAACTATATGTTTTTAAAAAATTTCCATGTGTAATATTTAATTATTTACTTTGTTATGGAAGTACTCTTACATAAATTTTGTAAATAATTGGCGTATTTTATAAATGCGACTTATTTATGCGGTCCCTATCCACCGCACACTAAAAAAACAACTTCTGCAGTATTTCCACGAATTAGTTTGTTATATGTAAGAATTTATGAAATTTTTAAATATTTTTTTTGTGCCTTTATTTTTATGCAATCCCTATCTACCGCACAAATAATAGGCTCAACTGTAAAATTCACAACACATTGGGCTGTGGACGTACGTCATAAAGTATCGTAAACAAATAAATAACTGAGTTCAATATTATGTGATGTTACTGATGTCATGTTGATGACATTTCGGAGCATTCTGGACACAGACATCATCTTTCTCTCTTTTTAAATTGAAATAGGCGTTTATCACAATTATTCGAGACGTGTCCGGAAACTAAGTACCGTTTTGGAAAAACTCGCTAAAAAAATCCTTTCTCAAAACAAAATTTATTTTTACAAGAAACAGCGTGTTGGAAGCTATTTTTCTACATATTTACCAACATTGTTCAGACATTTCTCATATCGGGAAAAAAAAAACTTCTGTATACCCTTTAAAAGAAAAGTGCTGCCAATGAACAATTTTTCAAATGTGTAGAAAGCTGATCACAAAGCAATCCTCTGTTTTCTCTAATTTTCTCTCATCCTCATTTTCAACTAATCCATCATTGACAACATAGACCCCCCCACACACACACTCCGTTCTTCGACATGGACATTGGTTCACCCATCATTAAATTATCGAACCCACTTTCTCTCTATTTCATCCCTTGTTGCATTTTCGCCATCAACTGGCTGAACATCCCTACGTTCCAAAAACGGATTACAGAACGCACTTTGCAGTTGGAGCGATCGGCACTCGTCTTAAGATATCCGACTACGTTCGGAACCGTGATTTTAAAAAAGCGCATAACTGGATAATTTTCATTATATTTAGTGTCATTTAGATTTGAATACATGTATAAAATTGTTTTAAGGACATTTTGACAAAAAAAATTATTTAAATACAATATTTCGGTAAAAAATTAACTTAGAATAACCTTTTTTCAAAATGTTTTCCTTTTGTGAAAATTTTTTCTATTATAATAATATTTTGCCTGTATATAGCTCTGTAGTAATATTTAGCCTCTGTGCAGCGGCTCAACTATGATTTTTGAAAAATTCACATTATTTTCAGAGTTACAACTATTTGAAATAATTATCGGCGTTTTTTTATTAAAATTTCTCCCCTCTGTTGTGTGTGTCGTAAAACATGAATAAATCCACTTCTAAGTTATATATTTCAAAAATTCTAGTTAAGCCTTTGTACAGTAATCTGAGCTATATACAGGTAAAATATTATTATAGTAGAAGCATTTTTCACAAAAGGAGAACATTCTGAAAATGGGTCATTCTATGTTCATTTTTTTGTCAAAATATTGTACTTAAATAATTTTTTTATTATAATATTATCCTAAAAAATAATTTTATATACATTTTATAATCTAAGTGACATTAAATATCATAAGTATTATCCATTTATGCGCTTTTGCAAAATCACGGTTCCGAACGTAGTCGGATACCTTAAACATTTTCAACGCAAACTATCACGAGTAAAAGCAATATAATCCAGTTTTTGCAGTAGTACTGACAATCCACCAGAGACACGTGAGCGAAAGTGTTGGAGTGCAAAACTACCACTGCAGTTACGGTAGAACGAAAGGGTACTTAGTTTCCGGAAAGGTGTCGTAAATACCGATTTTTATTGACGTTTCACACATTATGTATTTAAACTACATTTAGTTACTTTAGAATAACTAGAACACAAAAAGTAAGCTCAATAAAATTCAAGACTACCTTGACAATGTTTGAAATCACTCTTTCTGGATCTATACTATGCATTTAAAAGAATATTAGACTTAGAATACAGTCTACATGTAGAAACAAACCCACATTCAACCAATAACATGCCACAGTTTTCTGTTGACTCGGTTACTATAACTTACAGTATCAAAAAGCAGAAAATATGAATACTTCTTATTTTTATTGATAAGAATTGTATTATGTATGTTTATGGAGAGATATTATTCATTGTAATATAATAAGCAACATTTAATAATATTGGTAATTTATATACGTCTACTTCAGTTAAGATACAACCAATTTCTTCGGTATAATTTAAACACGGATGAACATAAAAACATTATGTTTTTTAATTACAATTAATATAAATATGTATATACATACGACAGAATCACAACATTAAGTGGTAATTAATTTTTATTCATTATCGTATTGTCATCCAAAATAATCGTGTCTATAAAATTTCAGCTCAACTGAATGCTTTAAAACGCGAGAAAAAAACGTTTTCAAGTTTTGACACACAAGTCGCCAAAAAGGATACCAACGTGGATGTATTTTTAATGCTTTAAATAATTAGTTTTAATCCATAAATTTTTATTAATTATAATTATACTATCATTCTAAATAATCATGTATATTAAATTTCAGCTCAATGGAGCGCTTTAAAATGTAATTTATTAATGATTGAAAATTTCATTAAGATAAATAAATAAATATATAGAGTGTGAGCTAACAGTGTAGTAATTGAAAAAAGAAGAGAGAGATTTTTTTTTTTGGTCAAAAAAAAAATTCAACTAAATGGATTAATTTGAGAAATGCATCCCCCTTAACTTGAAACACACAGACTCCTTTACATTAAGGTATCCGACTACGTTCGGAACCGTGATTTTGTGAAAGTGCATAAATGGATAATTTTCATGATATTTAGTGTCACTTTGATTAGAATACATGTATACAATTGTTTTAAGGACATTTTGACAAAAAAGATTTGTTTAAATACAATATTTTGGCAAAAAATTAACTTAGAATAATCTTTTTTCCAAATGTTCTCCTTTTGTGAAAAGTCCTTCTATTATAATGATATTTTGCCTGCATATAGCTCAGACCTCTCTACAAAGGCTCAACTAGAATCTTCGAAAAATTCACATTATTTTCAGAGTTACCCCCCATTGAAATAATTATTGGCGTTTTTTTCTTAAAATTGCCCCCTTCTGTTGTCGTAAGATAAGGATAAACCCACTTCTAAGTTATATATTTCAAAAATTCTAGTTGAGCCTCTGTAGAGAGGTTTGAGCTATATACAAGCAAAGTAATAATATAATCGAAGCATTTTTCACAAAAGGAGAACATTTGGAAAAAAGATTATTCTACGCTTTTTTGCCAAAATATTGTATTTAAATAATTTTTTTTTGCCAAAATGTCCTTAAAACAATTTTCTACATGTATTCTAATCTAAGTGACACTAAATATCATGAAAATTATTCATTTATGCACTTTTGAAAATCACGGTTCCGAACGTAGTCGCGGATACCTTAAGTATTGAAATGGCAAGTAACACCTATCTCATGCCCATTTAATAATCTTACAGCATTTTTTTTTATTTAAGGCAACCACCTGTCTACTGAAGTAGTTCTTAAGATGTTTTAGATTTCCTGTAAGGTTCAGAGGTGAAATCGACTATTTCTCGCTCAAAACTTCGATTTTCAAGATGTTCACTTATAAACCTAGATGAGGCGTTATTATCAATTAAAGAGATTCCACATTGTACCTACAGATGTTGTTGGCGTGTTCTTCCCGAAAGGAAGGATGGAAAGTTGCCAGAGCCTGAGACAGGTTGGAATTCTACACGATAGATGGCTACGCTACCTATCTCCACCTCCACAATTTAGGCAAGAGCTGGAGGGGAGGGAAATATTCTCCAGCACCCTGCACTGCGACCACCCACCTTTGGGACCTTTCGGACCCACTGATTTTCAAAACATCTACTCCATGTGTACTTGGAGGGTATTTGGCAGCATCGAGCATCAAACCCAAGCGATCTGGGAGTCCGATGCTCTAACCACTAGGCTACCCACGGCCCCAGTACCTACAGACAATTTGATAAAAAGAACAAAGAACTTGCGTCTGGATATTTAACAGTCAGAGGTCCTCCATTGAGCACGTGCAAGTCAATGTGACCACCCAGAGAGAAATTAGCCTAAACCCAGATTCTATCTCCCCCTTACTAGTATGTGTTAGATGGGAAACATCTGGTGCCCTGTTCTCTCCAGATTTCCCTCACTCACCGGGCACTCGTCTATGAAAAGTACAGAAGCTCATTGTTGTCTAGTCCAGATAACAAGTTCTTTTCACGGCGTACCTCTGTGTTGATTGGGAAGGATTTCATCTTGCTTGCAGTGCAAAATTTTATCTTGTGAAGAAGTCTGTGAGAAAACAATATTTTTCAAAAATTGTATCCATCATTCTTGGATCTCCTGCTGGAATGATTGTCAAATTGGTTAAAAGATAGAAATTTTCGTAAGAGGTCAATATTAATCCCTCCCTTCCCCTCTCATCTCTTAATAGCCAACAAAACTCTCAAAATATTCTTACAACTCACGACATCTCATTTACGTGAATTCGGATTTTCAGCAAATTTAAAAATGAAAAAAATGATCGAGAATTTTAAAATGTAGATGATGAAATGAGATGAGAGTGGCATTATCATTTTTACGAGCAAATACCAACGAAATTATCAAAAATCATCAAGCTCCAAATTCGCATTAAATGTATTCTTATAATTAGTTTGTAATTGAGTACTCAATAGATATTTTTTTTCTTTGTCGTACATATCTTATTTAACATTGAAAATTATTATAATAAACTATATTTTCTATATATAGTGTACAACAAATAAATAAAACTGTTTTGAAATTTTTTACTCTATTGTTAGTGTGCCGCCATATTTTGAAATTGTTAAAAGGCTCTACGGCAACAAACAAAAAAAAAAAAAATTGAGAATAATTGCTCTAAGCCCTCTGGATGAGCTCCATCCTCTCGAGTAAATAACTAAATGAATATCTTAGTACCAGCAAATCAAAAAACAGAAAAATATTCCGTATAATTTTCAAGTTTAGATATTCACAGTTTCCTTTAAGTACTATATATACAAGGTGTAACACACACACAAAATAATAAAATCGAGACTAAGAGTGTAGTTTGAAAAAAGAGAGGAGTTGGCAACAACTGTTTTAGTGTCGTCATCCCGCACACCTCCTCTATCCATGTGCCCACTTTCGCCTTAATCGATCATGCCAGTTGGAAGTACTGCGTCATCGAATGAACACGTGCAACTGCATTCTGCCGGAAATATGCCGAATCAACATCAAATTCGTTGTGAAACTTAAGAAATCATACAAAAACATTTCAGATATTAACCGAGGATTATGGAGATGAAATTTTGTCTCATGCACATATGTTTGAATGGTTTAAGCGGTTTTCAGGGGGAAGGGTCAGTGTGAATGAGATGATGATCCTGCAAGATCAGCGATAACAGACCAAAACATTGTCAAAATTCGTGATGTGAGCGGATTTCCATTCACGTCAGTGGTCAGACTGTTAATCAACAGTACTACATTGAAGTACCAAAAAGACTTAGGAAAGGTTAGGATAAAAGGCCAGAATTGGGTAGTGATGGGTCGCTGTTGCACCCGCTCCCACGGCCCGACCAGTCAAGCAGTTTCTAACCAGCAAAAACAGTACTGTGAAGGGGCATCCTCCTTACTCACCTGATTTGGCCCCATGTGACTGTTTTATTTCCAACAGAAAAATTTTGCTGAAAGGGAACTCATTTTACCTCAGTTGAAGAGGTTCAGGCAAAAACCGAGAATCTCCTGAAAATCCTTTCAAAACCTTCGTTCCAGAATTGTTACCAGCAATGACAGCACCGAATGCAGAAGTGTGTAAATACTGAGGGAATTATTTTGAAGGTGATACTATCACTGAGAACTGATTCTGTAAGTACAATAATTTATTCGACCCGTCTCGTTTTTTTAATATTTGTGTGTGTGTGTTACACTCGTAATTATTTAAAATATAATAGTGAGGGGATATAATTGTTTCATATGCTTTTATTGAAATTCCTTATGTTTTTCCTTATTCCTTATTATTTGCAACGGGTTCTCAACGCATTTCCATACTAACGTTTAGGACAATCGATTATAAGGATTGTTTTACTGATTTGAAAATATCGCCTTGTGAAGGAACCGTTATATATTGCTATTGAGAGAGATATGAAGTATTTGAGAATGTTCAGGATGTAATTATAAGTGGGGATGCGCTCTGATTGCAATTGTAAAAATGAGGATGTTGAGATTTCAATAGTTAAGGAAAGGTTTTTGCAGTTGTGCGTAAAGATTTAATTTGATTATTATTTATTAAAATTGACAGGTTGGATTAAAACCCATGAATAATCGTTTCGATTGCAGCTCAAGATAATAATACACTCGGAATCCGCTTGGCATTGTTTCGAAGTTTCTACTGTTCTTAAATGAATCTTTATAATTATTGGCTAGAATTCGGGATTTATTTTGATTTTATAAAGCACTTGCCAGTGAGTAAGTGAATATTAACGTCGCACTGTTCAGCTACACGAGGGCTTTTTGCGACGGACCACGTCATTTTGAACCATGGTCAAGTGGCGAGGACGACACCTGAGCTATAGCACCTCCCTCTCCTAACTACCATACCTGAGTTGGGGCTCTAGACAGATTTAACGAGCACAGCTCCCCAGTGGTACTGGACTCGAACTCGTGACAAGCCAGCCACAATCCGTTATCTTGACTACTAGGCTACCGCGGCCAAAAGCACTTGCTAGTAAGATATTGGTATGCTAAGGTTGTAGATTGAATAAAATTTGTTGAGTTTCTGGGTCATATTTATCCCTAAATACTCCCCCCAACTCCGGTTCATTTCGCATTTATGCATGAAAGCATAATTCTGTACCTTTATTTTTATTCTTTTAGAGGCAGATGTCAAAATACTTATTCTACCATATAATTTTTGGAGACCAAATTATTTTTGTTAGTTCCTTTTTAAAAAATAATATTGTATTATTAAACTTAATTAAGAGTGTTTAATTAAAGCTATATAAGTTAAATTATTCGTAAAGAAATTTATATGTTTTACAGTACCGGAGAAATAATCGATATAAATCTCATCTTTTCCAAATGAAAAATGTTCTACTTTTAAGTACCCAAAGCTAATACGTTAGTAACTAACTGAAATGCGAGCGCGCGGCGTGAATAATGTTGCAAAGTGTATTTTTCTTCAGTTCCTGCAATAATACCCCCACCCAAATCAGCGATCTTCTTAACGTTTCTTAATTTTGAACAATGGTAAAATGAGGGAATTGGCACCAGAAACGTGTTTGTTTGTGTATTGAACTTTTCAGCCTGTCAATATATATATATGTCGTCTCAACTCAAAAGACAAGTAGACAATAATCCTTGTCATATTGAAACTCGATCAGATGACGTGGTCGAATCTTGAATAGGTACCCCGTTCTCTTCACCGTGCATGAAAAATATTCGTATTTTTGCATTTTTTTCCGATATCGACATCTTGGGGTAGCCCATATAAGGGAAATAAACAAACAAATCTTTATTTTGTGATAAAGTATGAAAAAAATTCCTACTTTTTTTTAATATTCAAGAAAAATAAAACTTATACTAAATTCAAAAGGCTCAAAATATTCCCCAGCTTTTGTTGTTTAACAAAGTGCTTTTGGTAATGATACAAAATATTTTTGTTTATTTGGCTTCTACAAATATATCTATTAAACCGTAACCTAAATTGTAGAGAAATAAGGCATGATTGGTTCTTCGGTTAGACTTTCAAATTAGCTTTGGAAATTAAACCATATTTAATCTTTTAAGAGCATTCACCATTTTATGTATAATTAGTAATTTATTATAATGTATTTTACACAAGTTTTATATTAGCATATAATTTATTAGGAATTAAAAATCTCAGAATATAAACTAACATGTTGTTTAACCAATTTAGAATATTGCTTATAATTTTTCATCTTGATTTCATAAAATTTACCTCTACGCAATAAGAGCATAGAGCATACGTATTAAAAGAAAAATTCCAAGTAACTTTACCGAAATAGAAAAATAAAGAACACAAAAACAAATCTTAACAAAAAAAAAAATAATTCTCAATGGACACCTGCTGAGTGCGCAGTGCCGAGGCGCTGTAGCTCCCACTATTCATTCGTTGGACACGAAATTTTAATCATTTACATTTCTTTTCAAAAGTCTCTCAAAATTAGTGGAGAGTCCGTGGTGACCAAAAAAAAAAGTACTTAACTTTTTTTAAAAAAAATTATGTTTTAAAGTTTTATAGAAAGTCATTTCTCCCGAATCTTCTATAAATTATACTTTCGGATAAAATGTGGTAGGAATTTTTCCATTTTTCTTGCAGAATTATACCATCAACCAACTTCTTCAAAACAAAAGACGTCGCCAAATGCCGCAATATACAACCAATAACGGAAAACCATTCCTACGTGTGTTCCAAAACGATAAAAGCGATGACAGATTAACAAAAGATGACATTTGTTAATGTGTAATAGACTAAGTTGATAAAATTTGCTAAAACCATGTTATTTTTGTGTAATTATATTTCAGAGATAGGAATTTTGAGAGATATGATGTCTACAATAATGACTAATCATTGCTAAAAAGGATCTTTTAAGTCATCCAAGAAACTTTAAATAAGGATTTGTGATACCCTGCAAAAGTTAACAATAACGGAACTAGTAAACCTATTCACAAATAAGTAACGCAACTGTGTTCATAGAATCATTTCTTCTCTACATTGAAAATACGATAGTTTTACAGACTCACCAATACAATTTAATATTAAAAAGAAATAAATTATAGGAAATTCAGGCGATCATATTTTGATCTTAGTTTTAAAACTTGTTCAAGAGAATGTCCCCCACACACACAAACTCCCAAAATATATTAAAGTTAAGAAATTCCACTTCAAAGTAACCAAAGAGAGAAAATTCCAAAACTGCTGTAATTTAGCATGCATATGCTTGATTGAAGAGACATTGTATTTGCCAATGAGTTTTCAATGTCATGCATCACAAGTGACCATCATCAAAAAGTGAACATTTATTCACAATAATGTAAAAGTGTTTCACATATACAGCATAGTTGGTAAAGTAAAGAGTTTAAGGTCACAATGGGCTTAATTAAGTTTTAAGGTGACGTCATAGTCACATGATGACTATAATAACACATAACTACACTCTATAATAAAAAAACGACGAACCAAGAACTAGTTGTCCGATAAAGACAAAAATTGGGGGGGGGGGGGCCAGAAAGATTAAGTACGCAATAGAAAATGATTAAAATTTCAGAAAAATTGATTGATTGATTTCAAAGTTGCATAGTTACAAAGTAACGAGTTCAATAAGGTGTTGACCCATCTCTAGCCTGGATGCAAGCTGCCGCACGACGTGACATAGAGTGATAAAGCACACTAATAGTCTCCTGCGTTATTTATGGCCAAATTTGCTCCAATCATAGGGCAAGGTCATCAATATTCCCCGGTCATTGGTAGATGCAGTCGCCTTCCCATCATATCCCAGACATGCTCTATTAAAGAGAGATCAGGTGATCTGACTGGCCAAATAAGTGTTTGACAAGCTGTAAGACAGTTCATAGCAACACTTGCCGCATGTGGTCTGGCCTTATCATCTGAAAAATAAGGCCAAAGTACTGCACAAAGAATGGTAGCAAAACAGTTGTTAGAATACTGTTGACGCACCGTTGGGCTGTAAGTACGTCTCTAATGATGACCAAAGGGGTCCGGCTGTCAAAAGAAATGGTACCCCCAACCATAACTCCTATTTGAGGGCCTGTTTGGCGTGCAATAGTGAAAACAGGATCGGCACGCTGCCCTGGGCGTCTCCAGACATGTCTTTGATGATCGTCGGGACACAGTTGGAAGTGAAATTCGTCGCTAAACTCTATACGTCCCCAGTCAGCATGATTCCAACCTGATAGAGCCAAGCACCACTGTAATCTGGATCGACAGAGTGCCGGTGTGAGTGGCATGTGACGTAGCGGTCGGTACGAGCGTAAATTTCGCTCTATCAGTCATCTGTGAATGGTCATGGAGGACACTCGTGTGCGGGTCGCACGTCTGATGGTTGATAACGATGAATCAGGCGCTGTGACAACTGATCTGAGAATCACTTTGTCACCCGATCTGCTGTGGCCCTAAGACAACCGCTACCATCATGACGCTGAAATCTGTCACTGTCCAACCATTCTGGCCAGCATCTTCAAATGGCTACATCGCTTCGACTCATATGACGAGCGATTCTCCAATTTTCCTAAGCTGCCCATTTCATTCCATTGATACGACTTCTTTCAAACTCGGACAGTAGCTCGTAATGAGCTCGAATCCGGCGCCAGTAATTTTTTTCAGTCATCGGAAGATATCCTAATTCGCAATGCAACAAAAATTTTGACATTCATGTTGAAAATCGCTTCTTTTGGACACCTGCTGAGTGAGCAGTGCCGATGCGCTGTAGTTCCCACTATTCATTCGTTGGACACGAAATTTTAATCATTTACATTTCGGTACAAATGTCTGCAAACTAAATTTCATTACAATCAGGCAACTCCTTCTTGGTGCGTCGATTTTTTGTTATAGAGTGTAAACGTGTTTCCAGCCAATCAGTTGATAAATTCCTGTGTTGTCATAGTAACATGATAAATGTAAACACATGTTTTCAGTCAATCAGTTAAAGCGTTAAGCTGTTGCCAACTTTTACTTCTTGCAGAAACTTTCTTTTAAAAAGAATGTTTTTTTATCAACAATTAATAATGTACATCAGCAAAATAAACTTAATTTAAAAGTATACATGTAATATAATTTTTTTTAATGTAAAAAACCTTTTGATTATTTTTTTTCTTAATACTTGAATACTTTTTAACCAATTATGAAATTTGAAATTTTATCTGAATTTCATACAAATATAACACCAAAAGTACAAGTAAGCCTAATGACAGCTTTGAATTCAATAAAGAATTTGTAATTAAATTTATCATCCGACCGTCATGAGTTTAGCCAATCGCATCAGGTTCAGAACTCGTGATTGTAAGCAAATATTTTTTATGGTAACAGATGTGGCGATTGAGGTGCCAACTCAGATATTCACCTCGTCATCTGCTCATGATTCAATTCTACAAAAAACTTTGGCATTTAAGTAAGTAGCCAGAAATATTTACAACAAAGGAAAAGACTGTCTAGTAAGAAACAGTTTCAAACACACACTTTTCTCCTAATATTATTTTTTGAATTAGTTCAGACAGTTAATAAGAAATAAGTTCAACAAGAAAATAATTGTGCTGGAATTCCGTAATTCTATATTTTGTATTAATATAATTTAAGAAATTCAGTTATATTTTCTTTCAAACCCGTCTTTTAATGATAGAAAAATATGAAGCATTGAATGAATAAATCTTTAAGATGTGTAAGCAATTAAAAAAAAATAAACAAATAACTGTATAAAAATTATTTAAAAACAAGAAAGAAAGGAATTTAACACATTTATTCTTTGCAAAATCAAAGCACGGACATTAGAAATGACAATTATCTCGTTATCACTCGTTAAACTATTAAATAATGTATATATACACATTGAAAACCATGATGAAAATTCTTAAATAACAACAGAGAAGCAAATTATTTAAATTATTTTTAGAATTAAAAATTCAAATCTGGCTTACCGATCAGTCGAACAGGGTAATATCCCAACAAAACAAGGACTCCACTTTATCGCAGCCGCGGTCCCCAAAGTGTGAAGTCTTGCTCTGAAATAACAGTGCTATTAGGGTACGTGAACTCAGTTTTTCTCGTGAGAATATTATGCATTAATTAACAATAAAGATGGTCCAAGCATATCTTTCGTGTTGCAGAAAGGAATCACGTAACGCGCTGACATTATTGCCTACTTGTTGGCCTATTGAATCACGTCAGCTCATATGATGTTGTGAAGTAGCCATGAAAAACGTGACGCTTGGCCGTAGGAGTAGATTTTTTCGGAATAAATGATCTTTCCATGTAGTACTAGTATAAGATTGTTATTCTTTTAATGTGGAATCATGATTCTGAAGAGGTAATTTGTAATCCAACCTTGTATTTTATGGTAGTGGTAATAGATGTGTAAAATGACACGCGAAACATTTTTTGATACCAATAAAATTTGATTTAGATGATTCGGAAGCACCTAAAATATCCACAGTCTTTCAAAATATGATAATTTGAGGATTTCTCTATATTGTTAGATGTTATCGTTTAAAATCCTTTGTTTAAAATAGCTTCATTCAGAATTTAATAGATATTGTTTGTTTTTAATGTATTAGTCTTTTTTCTGCTTCTTTTTCCTTGTCTGTTATCCACAGCTACACCATGTTGAACAGAGACTGAGAATATTTAAATACTATACATCATTAAATAAAATTTGGAATTAAATTAATATACTTTAATATTATTTTATTTAAAAAATTAAAATTTTCAGATTATTTTTAATCTTTTCGAAATGGAATATCAATCTGAATGTATAGCTATAAATTATTTATAATAATATTTTTTAGGACATTTTGTAACGTAAGATATTAAGTTTGAATTCATTTTTTTTTTCTTTTCACGTTGAAGATATACATAAAAAATGTCTTAATATTACAATACATCTTTAATTCGATTAATTTTTTTCTAAACATATTGCATTTAAAGCAATATTTTCAATAAATTGTAGTGAGTTAGGGAAAAAATTTTTTTGAAAACTATTTAAAATTGATTGCAATACCTAAAACAAAAATAATAACCTCCATTATAATATAAATAATTCTTCTCCATCAGCTCCTGCCTTTAAAAAATTTCAAACCGTTGATTCCAAAGTTATGTATATAATGTAAGGAAGTAGTCATGACAATTGAAAGTTCTGGATGTTTATCAAATCCTTTATTTTGGTCGTTTTAAGATCAGAACAGAGAATTCAACATCTTCTCTGCTCAAGTATCAAACATTCAAGAGATATCAATCCCTTTCCTAAATTTTAAATCAGGAAGACAATCTCGTGCTCAAGTGAGAGGAAATATAAGTTATTTTTTATAAATGGCGTATGTCTCACGGAAAAGTTTCAACCACTCAGTAAGGCAAATGTAAATTATTAACCCCTTAACTGTTAACTGCCAGTGTATATATCTTTCTTGCTCAAACAGTGCGTTAAGTGCCCCTGACGTATACATACGTCTATCCGAAATACGATTCTTTACTTTTCGTTACAATCAGTAAAACTCTTCCTAATGCTTCGGGATACAATAAAATGACATTGACAGTGTTTGCGAAGGATTTACTTATTTTACAAAAAAATGTGCTTATCTGTGCCTTTTTCTTTTCCCGCCAATGCACTGCATACGGGTGCCTAAGTGAAAAACGGTGGTACTGTGTGGAGAATGAATGCATAACTTTAAGGCAGTTAAGATATTCTTTAACTAGGAATTGTGAATGAATCAGACAGAAGAGTTCAAGGTTTTATCCTATTAACGAGGAATCCCGAATAAACATGGAAAAAATAGTGATTTTAATCCTTTAACGCGAAATGAAGTGAGACGTGTTTCGAAATGGGAAAGTCACAACTAACTAAAAAAAATATATATAAGAGATTAGAATTTAAGTAAATATTAAATTATTATGTGTGATATGTATGTATGTATCAAAATATAAGTATTATATTACTTTTTTAGATTTTGGAAATTTAATACTTTGGAATTTTGCAGAATTTTGATTTCATTCTGATGTTTCACTCTTTTTCTAGATTTATTTAGGTACAAAAACAGCTAAAGAAGAAACTGAAAGATATAAATCACTTATGTCTGTCTTTTTTGTTTTGTTTTTTTAAATAAATCTTAAATGAAATGAAAGCCATCAAAATATGTTCGAAAATGAAATTATTCAGTACAAGGATTCTTACTCGTAAACTTTTCTCAAGAATTTTATAACTAAATATCTAATTAAAACTCTCTATGTCAGAGGTAATGAAGCAGAATTTTAGATTTTATCAAACATTTAACGTATTTAGCACGCAAAAGCAGTTGAAATTGTTATAGAAATTTTGGAACAGCGCAGATGAAATTAGATTTCTTTGAACATTCAATTTTGCTAAACGAACATCCACAAAATATTCTCAGTGAAATAACCCTTAATGAGCGTCGACAGCGCCTTGTAGAACTAAGGCATTCCTAACCGAATCTTAGAGGGAAACGCGTGTGCCATAGAATAAAAGCAATGATTTCCCCAGGCACTGATTTAATATCCCTAAGAGAGAAATTTCCATCCGAGGAATAATAATTTTTCCCTTGACTCAAACTGCGAAGACAGTTCTTGTTCCTCTCGAAATGGAAAAGAGCCATCAAAATTTTATTCTTTTGCTATCAGATTAAAATGGGTTGGAACGAGAGGCTGTTTTTTATGGGTTGTAAAATAGGTGTTAATGCGCGTCGAAATGAAGTCTATTGGAAGTATTTGAGTACGTATAGAAATGATTCTATTTGTGTACCGGAAATAAGATAATTTTTCTCATTCTTGAATGTCAATATAAAAACATAATTGGCTTTTTAATTTTTTTTTTAGGCTAGCACATGATATTAACAAAATGACATTTCCTTTGAACTTAATTTTTTTTTCAAAACTGAAAATTCTCACAGTAAACAAAAAACTCAATGTATTAAAATGTATGGTTTTTTTCTTAAAATACTAAAAATAATAATTTCTTAAATTATACAATGATAAATGTGTGTAAGCAACTTCAAGTCAATATACTGGAAACATACCAATGTGAAAAATATTAGTATTTATTTCAAATAAAAACATTGAGTTGTGTACTGAGATAACCTTAATTATATGATAAATCACTTTGTTACATACTATTACACTCACAAGAATATACAAAATATTATTAATTACCTTATCTTCATCTAATCAAATTATTAATTAATTATTCTAACTAGTCCAGAGAATCATTTTGGTGGAATTAAAGAGGTTGGTTTTTATAAAAGAAGGGGGAAATTTTAGAAAAAAAAAACTATTAGGACATTTTGAAGTAATAAATTTCATTAAATTAAGTAAAATTATATTTGCAAGGCATATTTGCCGCTTGGGTATTATTAGCCCAACATATAAGATCTTCAAGCATAAACCTATCGGTGGTAGAAGTAGAGGACAATGGCTGGACTCCATTAACAATGATTTCGAGATTATAACAAGAACTGCTTGAAAAAATATTCTGGAGAAGGCCCACCCGGGGGTATTGAGCTAACAATGGGGATGGTTCTAATGAGCAATTTTACTGTTTCTCACCCAACATTATGATTCGTTGAAAACTTTTCCCTCTGCCCTTTAATTCTCAGTCTTTCCTCCCTTCAGTGGGTCGATAAATGAACACCAAGTTTACTTGGGGAACTTAACATTGGGAGTTTCGCGTCAGACTGACCACCTAACCGGAATATCTGCTCATGCACCTCAGCGCCCAAGTTCATGAAAACTGGGATGGGCACAGTAGGCCTTAGCCCTCATGGGCTATTGCCATTGAGTTCAGTTTAGTTTAAATAACACATTAAGATTATTGGTTAGAAATTCTTGTTATGAAAATTTAAGGATCGTATTTCATTTGCTTGCGACCATGACCCCTCAGCCCTTTAAAATAATTTGGAAATAATACTAATGAATCCCAAACTAGATTATTTGAAAGTGTGAACTGATATATAAAATATGCTCATCACGCCATTTAAAAGATAATTGTTCATCCTTGCGCACAATACAATCTTAGAAATAACATGTGGACTGCAAAAATAATTTGCTTTGCCTATGAAATCTTGTCTAGGAAAATAAAAATAATTCTATTAAATGAGTTATTCATTCAAATAGTTCCATTCTACAAATAAATAGAATTCTAGATCTTAATGTTTTGGACGATATTTTTTATTTTTTTTCCACAAATAATTAGAAAGATGTGACGGGCTCATCGCATTTTCAAATAATTGTCCTCTTGGGTTTTTTTGAGGTCAGAATGGCAATTCTTTCCAACCAACTCGAGAAGAGAAGCGTGAATATTCAAATTAGGAATCTTATAAATAGTAGAAGTTTAGCGTACGCAGTGTGGCTATGAAAAGTAAATATACGAGGTCTATGTTTACAAAACGCCCAAGTTAAAGTGAGAGGAAATCCCGAGTTCAAGATTTAATCTATCCGTACCTGTGCGATCAAGCTAAAGGTGGATACCATTCCACAAGGATAAAAGCCACGCCCGTTAGAATCAAGCGAATTGCTCTGTTTACCTAAGATATAGCGGTAAGACTGTTTAATTAAGTTATTAAAAACTGTGTAGTTACCAAAGTTAGAAATAGTCGGTAGAGTTAAATATAGTGGTCGGTTACGCGATTATTTGGTAATACGAATAGTGTGTCTCTTCACTCCAGATTCACTTGAATTGAATATTATTATTATTGTATATTGTTTAAGTTAAGATGTTAAAAAAGAGATTATTAATATAAACGATATGGCTGCTCCTTCGTTCCTTCCCACAGATCTCGGTCGCGAGGATAATGTAGAAGTGCGGCACCCCCAATTGGGTGCCTTACAAAGAGAAATCTTTTATCACAACCATTTTATTCATTTTTCAAAAGACCACCCTTAAAATCACTCATGCATTTGAAATTAACACGTTTTGGAATGTTGTGAACCATTTAAGAGTATAGGCGAAAGTTAGATTCTGTCTTGCTGCTTTCAAATTCAAATGAATGCTGAAAATTCCCTTTACAAAAGAGCCATTTTTATTTTAACAATGTGTTTGTGCGTTACATACGAAAATTAAATTGAACACAGACACAACAAAATCCAAATGGCTTCATGAACAAAATTAGAACAAAAAATTCAAAAGCACTAAAGGCGAAAATGTCTTGATACGACTGTGGATGAGTCTGTTTCAGTATGTATAGATAGATTAACTCTCACTAGTTTCCTCATTCTTTATTGTATTATCCCCTTAACAATACTAAAACGCTCTTGTTTTAAAAATCATTGAATTTCAATATGCATAACATTTATCATTCAAATAATTTGTCTAGTAAGAAAACAAAAGCAATTTTTGCAAGTTCTGAATCATATTTGCCATTCAGTTGAAAACTTTTATTTTTTTCCGTTTGATTTTATAAATATAATTGGAGCTGTATTAGAGTTGCACATTATATACTTCTCTCATAAAAGTCTTCATGGTTTTAAATCCTAATTAAATATTTACCTCTTTATCTTAACTTCCACTCATTGATAGTCAAACATTTTGCAGCAAAACAACATATTTAATGTTTATAAATCTTAGTATTACACTCACTGATTAAAATTGCGGAAACACATGAAAAAAAAACAACATTTTGCTTTAGAAAAATTAGATTTTTTTTAATGTTTGCATGAGCCTGGGATGGAATTAGTTAAAAGACAATATTAGAGCTCCAAAATATGTATACGTATAAATTCAAGACAATTGAACTATTTCCTTCGATCCTTCAAAATTTTAAAAGGAGAACTGGAAAATAATTCCTTAAACTGTCATTTTATTTTCAACCTTTATTTCATATTCTTGAAATGTAAGACAGAATTGCTGCATCATTAAAAAAATGCTGTAGCTATTGTACATATCTGCATTTTTGAGTTACTGTTTTAAAAAATTGCTGTTCAAAAAAAAAAAAAAAAATATGAATACATACCCTTATTATGGCTTCAAAATATTATTACAAATTTTGAGTTATAAATTTTTAAATAGGGTAACTAATTTATATTTGGATTTGTAATACATTTATATTATTTTATGTTAAAATTGTAATATTCGCAAGCAACGCCGGTCCCTTCATTATAATGGTGATTCAATGGAAACTTGTCGAGATCTCGGTGATAGAGCCAAGTTGGCATCATTTTTGGCGACCATTTTGGTGAAATGGTGATTATAGGGGTTCTTCTGGAAATTACAAGAAATATTTACCAATGTCCCGATCTATGACGCAAGTGGATTTTTCCCGAAGGATCCATGCGACCTAAAAATAGGGAGTCGATGACCGAAATTGAGTTAGTCTTATTTTGATCATTGAAGAGTAGTATTAACTTGATCTTGAAGAGTAGATGAGCGATTAGTTATTACTGCGGCTGTTGTGTAGTTCTTGTATACATGTTTACATACGTGTATACATGGAAGTGCGAGTGCATGTTTACATACTTGTATTTCAGACACTGATCGTTGTGTCTGAGTACTGTAGAAGGTGTGAAGGCCTTCTGAGATTTATTCTGTGAGTATTGCTGTAGAATCCTGTATTTCGAGGATTGTTTTTCGACAATAAATTCTCATCGCCTTTAAAGCCTCTCTCGCCTTGTTCTCAGCGACTGCTTTGCACAAAATCATCGAACTCCGATCTACCTAACAATGTAATAAATACCCTTCCGCAAATGGGTTCTGATGCCTCTCTTCCCCTTTCCCCTAATGTCTGATGGTAGGATCACTTTGAAGCTATATGTGTTAGTGAGGACTTTTAAAGACACTTTTTTGTGCGTAGTGTTAACCTTTAACAAGCAATATAAAAAAAAATTGTATTAAATTTAATGAAGGCCATTTATTGCCTTCATTCGGAACAAGTTTAATTTTTTCTCCCATATAAAACAAAATTAATTAATTAAATTAAATTAATGAATTAATATTTAAAAAAAACTGTATTAACGTCAAGTGTCATCCCCTACAAGTTTAAAAAATGTATTTGAACTTGAGGGAATGAATAAAAAGTATTTTATTAACTATTGAAAATTTGAACAAGATATATATATAAATACATATATATATATAGGGAGAGAGTGAACTAATAGTAGGAATTGAAAAAAAGGAATCGTGCTCTATATTTCTCATGTTTACTTATTACAGAGAGCAAAAAAACATATAGGAAGAGATACAAGCAAATCTGCTTTCGCACTATGTGTAGTAAAAAATACTAAAAATTTTGTTTGGATTTTTATGTTCTTGGAGAAATCCACGAAGTCAGGTGAAATAGAGATTTCAGAAAGCAGAATAAATACTCGTAGCACACTAGGAAGAAACTGTACGATAATAATACGAAAGGGGGAGGGGAATATGAAAAATAAATTAGAAGCAAAATTACAATGAAACATTTTCCGGCGCATTTATTAGTTTGCTATTTTAATAGCCTTATACGTACGAAACACACACACGCAGAGAAATAACATTTATTAACATCTGCATTAAGTCAGTCACAGCACCAACTGTACAGTCGATCTAACCGTATTTTCTTAGCACCTTAACCGAAACGCGTGCTACTACAAGATTCCCCTTCAAGAAATTCCACAGAACATCAACGTTTACTATCTGCTACTCCTCTTCTCGAAGCCATAGAAACACCTCTGTTTTTGAAAGCTAATCATGTTAAAATTTTAAGCACTTTATCGCAGCACTTACATGCAACTCTTCACAATGCTGGATTATTATAGTACTGTTTTTTAAACACATTTTCATACAAGAAACCATGTGATTAACTGTTACATAACATATTTGCATACTTCCACCTACTTCTGCAGCGAATTACATCCTCTCGAGTTAGGATTCCTCGGAAAGGAGTTTAAATACTTCATTCGTAAATTCTATGAGACAATTTTAAACGCATATAAAACTATTAATTTCCCAATCACAGATCGAAGAGTAATAGAAATACTTTTCTTACATTCTGAATGCTCATAATTGCACTATACCTTTTTTGTAGTAAATAACATTATAAAAAAATAAAGCTTAATCTCGGTTTAAGTACTTGGAAGAAGATTGAAGAACATCCAGTGCAAATTTCAATTTTTCAAAGATGTTTAAAAAACATCAGGTACGGATATTTTATTAAAGATTTTAAAATTAGAAAAAAATAAATATAAATAATCATGAATTATTATCATTATTATTTATTTTGTATTCTGTGTATTTTTGGTTCAACAGAATTTAAGTCAACTGTTAATGGATTTACGCATGTAGCTAAATAGAAAAAAAATATTTGAAAGTTCCGATTCATATAAACCATTTTCTGTATGTCCATCATATTCGTAAGTGATTCTGGCAAGCAATCAAATAGTTCAAGCAGCAAAGTATTCCATTAGTTACACATGATGAATTTTTTTTTCTGTCATCGTGTGACAATTTTTTTCAGAATCAAACATGATTGATGCACAGCGTTCTGATTCTACTGGCTTCAATTTAACAGTTAATTAGTTTTCAACGTAAGATTTTTTTTTTATTTTACATAAAATGTTTTTACAGATTATACATGACTATCGGCAGGGGAGGGCGAACTTTTCCAGGGTGCGAGCTACTTCTCATTTTTTCGAGGTATTGCGGTCCAACCAGTGGCTAAGTGTGTGGTGAGCTAAGAAAAAAGTCTCTATAATATTTATTATAACTTAATAACAAATACGGAATATGTACTTACCTACATATCTACAATAAAATAAGCACACCTTTATGACCGCGTTGAAAGCAAAAAACGCAAGTTACAAACATAATAATAACAGCCACAAATGTAATATCAAATTATGCATTTGTTACGAAACTATTCAAAATACCTTAAAAAATAAAACATTGCTGTCTAAAGTTAGTTCTCATAGCAAAAGAGTAGATGTTTTAATCCCTTATTGCAGATTAATTGTCAATTAGCGCCGCAATTTAAGGTAGTACAAGAGCTATTGGCGACAAACTTTGAAGTTACAAACCACGGTCTGGTGACGAGGACTGAATTTGAAATTGAACGACATTTTCCGAATTTCTACACCATTGTGACGTAAAAACTTAGAATCTCTACAGTTTTAAAGTACACCAGACATCACACAAAATCCCATGAGAAAAAAAATAATATAATAATATAATAAACAAGTAAAAGCAGTTTTAATTTTTTGTGTACCTATTTAGATTTATTTTTTAAACAAGCAAACTAAAAACTCTTTTTGAAATGGCATAAAAGATTAATAACTTCATAAAATATAACAGGGAGAAATCGGCATTTTAATACAAAAAAGTGAACTATACCATTTTCTAAATCTCTTAGAATTTTTAAAAACCCTTCAGATTTATTATTTCATTCAAATATTTCCAATATCTGGCAAGAATAATTTCTTTTGATTATTTATTTTGATAAACATGTAATTTATTTAAACCCGTGGCACGCGGTATGACGAATCAAGAAACAACCAGACAGTATAAAATGCATTTTCATTTTATTTAACATTTCTTTATCAAATTCATTCTGAACATCGCAAACTTCTCAACTCTACATTTTTAGAAAATATAGCGAAAAGAAAATGATGTGTGTGTGCTGCGGATAATTCTATTTTTAGCCGTTATTCAAATAACTTCCCTATAATAAAAAGTTACAGCCGGTGTTGAATTTTTCTGAAGTATAAGAAAATGCAGAAGAAAAATAATAAAAATTCCTAAGTAATGGAGTCTATTTTTACACAAATTCCTTTCACGAACAAATAAGATTATATATACAGTTGAACGACTAAAAAAATCTTTAAAAATGCTTTCATAAGGATATTTTGAAAATGCTTTAACCAAATACAAAATGTTATATTAAAGCTTTTTTTTTATAGAATGGTCAAAGAAAAAGAGAATCGTAGTAAATTAATACACGAGTTTAACATTTTTTTGTTGTTGTTGTTCTTGGAACTTATTAAAAAAGAAAAGAATACACTAATCCAAGAATGAAGCATTTATAACTTAAATAAAAAAAAAAAGGTGATATAGCTAAGGATGTATTAAATAAATTATTCATTTTTTCTCATGTGTTTATAAAAAATACTCATTTTATCAAAGAATTAGAGTGTGGATTTTTTTCATAAACGAAAAGTTAATAAGTTCTATATAATAAAACGTTTTCCTGCGAATACATACACAAAAAATATTTTAATAATCTTAATTTTAAATATGAGAAAAATGCAAGTTGTCTTGCCATTTTTTTCATTTTATCTTTAAAAAATAACGTCTTTTTTATACATTAAGGCAATCATAATTTTTCTTTTGACATTTTGACGCTGGAAATGTTTTTTACATAAAATACATCTAAATTTTAAAAGCACAAAAAAAAAGTGTCAGCTAAATCCGAAGCAGAAAATTGTGAGTGTTTTTGAACATTAAAGAACATATTCATTTAATTCTAATTTTTTTCTTGAAACAAATTTTGTATCATTTCTACTATAAAGATATGCTAAAAAATCATTATTATGAGGAAGAATAAACAACTTGCAGTTTATTATGTAATATAAAAAAAAAACTGATCAAAGTTATTTCTCATTTTTGAAAAAAATTAATGGAGTTCAACAATGTTTGAAGAAATAAAAATAATGTTATGTTATCTCTAGACGAACCATTTTATTTTTTGGCATTTAAAGTATGACTTTTTTGACTACATCTAATGAAATAAAAAAATTATTTGTAAAAGGCAAAAATAATTGAAATAGTTATTTTTAAACAACCAACATAGTTGGAAATTTTCATACATCTTTTAACCATCGCAAAAATATTTTTAAACATAATTGCACTCGTGCAAATTACTTTTATTTAATTTATTCATTTTATTTATTTTCGTATTCTATTTACTTTAGTAAAGCACGAGGAACTCTAGTTATTTTTTATTAGCAATAATTTTAAACTTTCAAGACAGTTTAAAACCTGTTTAATAAGGTAAGTCGAAATTTTTTTTCAGAATTTCAAAACCTACCTATGCAAAAAAGATGTACCGTGGTATATAGATGATGAGAAAAATAAAATGAATAAATTAAAGTTTAAAAAAAAAAACTAAAAAACACCCTTTTATAGTTAACTAAATTGTAACTTAATCTTTTAGTCGCCAAATCTGGAAATGGGATCTGAAATTAGTCACCAAGTGCGGGATGGGATCTGAAAATGGGAAATCGTTAATCCTGATAATCCCGACCAGGACAATGGAACAAAAGTATTAAATTATTGCATTGTCATCGGTCCTCGATAAGTGAGCAAAATTTTGAATTAATCTGACTTTTTAAAGCGGGTAAAAATTGAATTCAAAGATTCCGTTACATACAAGTGAAGCTTGTAAAAGTGTGTTACAAATAAATTTATATGCTAAATATACTGCCACAAGGGGAACGAAGTTTAGGTATTTCAACTTTTTTTTATAGTAAAAAGTCAAAGTAGTTTTTGTTATAGAAAAACAGGCATTTTAATATTTTTTTTATTTTATTGTGATGTTCACATCAGGTACAATTAACAACTTTTTTCGTATTAAATTTTTTATAAAACCCACTGTCGAAATGACAGTGCAAGATAAAGCGGAAAATCAAACTGATCCAACCGTGCGGGAATAGAGAGCTAAGGTTATGAAATGTTATAACGGACATTGTACTATTCAGTACTCACTTATCATCGCTTTTGGTTATGTATATTGTTGAAAAATAGTTTTATTTTTGAATCAAAATCATCTAACCAAAATTAATTTTTTTCTATTTTTTAGAAAATTTAATCCCTTTGTGGAAATATTAAAAAGTTTAAAATTATTTTTAAAAGCCTTTTTTCTTCTAATTTTTACACCATAGAACTATTTTCCGTATAGGCGGATTCCGATTAATAATAATTTTTGTGTGCTCCAAAGAGCCCTAATATTTAATCGTCGAAGGAGCAACATCCACTATTCTTGAAAGTATGCTTATATGTGAGTAAATTGATATAACAATAAAGCATATCTAAATATGTTCCATGCAAAATCTTTAGAAAATATTCTGTAAACGTCTGTGTTAATAACATGAAAAAAATATGGAAATATAAGTATAGTGAAAATCGTTTAACACAAAACTGAAGGGACTGAAACATTTTTTCATGTCAAAAGAATTTCGTGTTAAAGGATGTTGCAAATATATATATATATATATATATATATCATATACTGAAAGAAATTAAATTGATTGGAGTACATTTTATTTACATAGATGTATATATATGCATCAATTTAAGAAAAATCAATGAAACAAAAACATTCACAAGAACTTAATGAAATTTAAAACGAAATTATCAAGTTTCTTTTTTGAAAAACAAAACATTTATTGAGTTTTTGGAAAATTGTCCTTTTTAGCATCAAATTTTCAACTAATTATTTTTTGTCGACAATTTTTTTTTTTCATTTCACCATTGGGATGTGCGTCTAAATATGTGCACATACTTTTCATGATGCTCCTCATTTCGGATGACGTGGGAATAGGAGTTGCATTATTCATTTCATTTTCACCTTCGGAATCTGCATCAAAGATATTTTCTGAGCATTAAACAAATCCCAAAATGTCTCTGTCTGCCATAAATGAGGCTGTACACACATTATCATCATTTTCTGCAAATAATTCTTCCGATGATACAATAAGACAGTCCAATAATACGGAAACTTTCTCAAATACTTCTATAATTCTCTGGTGTTTTCCGTATATTTTGTGCATTCCCAGAAAGGAAATATTTTCGTGTTAAGAGAAAAAATATGCATGAAAACACATAGTAGTTTGTAGGGCCGTTGTATTATTTCATAAAAAACGATATTTCGTCTTAAGCATTGTCGCGTTAAACGTATTTCATTTTACTTAAATTCATCATACTTTTAAAACATATTCTGGAAAATTTTTTTAGATCTGTTAGCATCATATTTTAGGATAAACTTAAAAAGACATGAGAATTCAAGCTCTATTTTCTTCACTCTTTAAGTATTTCAACCAGGTCAGTAAAATTTTAACTAAGAGAATGTAAAGAGTTATACAAATACTTCGTAAGTACTTTTATTACGGAATTATCTCAAATTAGAAAAAAAACAACATTTGGAAAAGAATAACATAGTTAATTAAAATCTTGATTTGAATTACTTTTAAGAAATTCAGATTTCTGATAACTATTGCCAAATACTAGTTTATTTTTCTCAAATATTACATGAACAACAACACACACACACACTAACACACAACTAAAACTTCCCTCAAACAGAAACATATCTCATTTTTAAATTTATTTATAATATTTTGTAGTTTTGTAATAACAATGGAAACATTGGACTGTTGAATTTAAATAGTAAAACAAAAGAATATTTTAACTGAAACAGTATACAAATATAATTCATATACACTTTTAAGCTTTTATCTGAATATAAAATATCATTTCAGGAAAAGTCATAAAAGCATACTTTATAAAAGTCATATAAAACAAGCATTTTTTTCAAACCTTGATCAGTTTTTCAGAAATTATTTCGGAAAAAAATCAAACCATTTGTTCGTTTAAGCTACCAATTTCCCTCCATCATCGATTCGACATTAAATTCAAATAACTTCACTAATTTAGGCAAAAAGCTTTCTCCCTTTTACAATATTCTCAATTATGGAGAACTAAAAATAATTTTTTCAATATGGAATGAAAGGAAAAAAATTTTTAACTTCATAGAAAATGACAAAAAAAAAAATGGTATATATATATATATATATCTGTATGGAAGGAATTATCTAAGTTTATAATAGTTCTAAAAATCTACCCAGTTTTTTTCTCCTTTTTGTCTCAACCCAAGTTCAATTCTGAATACGCAAATATTTTCAATCTATTTCGTATAAAACAAAACCTTATGGGTAAAAGAAAAGATTCTGTCAATTCTAAACTAAGCCTCTTTCGAACAACTTAAATATAAAAAATAGAATAGTTATTTGTAATGAAAATTAATAAAAAATGTTTCAAATAATATTTTTCCATAAGAGCATAGAGTTATTTATATAGTTGAGTTATTAGGAAATAAAACAAGTTTAAAAATGTTTTACACCAAGAAGTTATTTTAAAGAATCTAAAATATTCGCATGGCAAGCAAAGTATTTTTTATTGATATATCTTTATTCGATTTTCTTTATTAAATCTTAAAAATGTCATGCATTCATAAAAAATAAAATTATATCGAACGATACAGAAAACAAATCAGTTATTTATATCTATTAATACTTTCTTATTAACGATTATTTTTATATAAAATAAAAATTTAAAAAAATTATTTCCATTAAAAATAAATACGCTACTTTTTTAAAGCGAGATTTTAAAAAAAAACGCATTTATTATTCATATTGAAAAAGTTCTTAGTTTCAAACATTTTTTTTTGTGTGTGTAAACGAGAATACATAATAAACAGTAAACAATTAAAAGGGTATTTTATTACTACAAGTATTAGAATTAAAAAAACCTAATAACACGCCCCACTTCCAAAGTATTTAATTGCTTTAAATGATGTTTAATTGGCATCATTTCTCTGTAAACATTTTCTGAAGTAATTAAAAGTGTTTTAATTACTTTAGAAAACGTTTACAAAAAGTAACACCAGTTTTTTTATAACAGTCTTTATATAATACAGAACTTCTCTAAAAGGAAATTGTATTGCATAAATAAAAATTCTCCTTTCGCACAGATTTTATTTAAATTCTCTAAGCCCCCCCCCCCCCCTTTTTTTTTTTTTTTTTTTTTTTTTTTTTGGGGGGGGGGGGGGTATTTTTTGCACAAAATGAACATAGCCTGAGGTAAATGAATAATTTATCTTCAAAAAAGTTATGATCTTTATTATCGTACTACGTCCACAGCTTTCTTCGTAAATACTGTGGGACCCTTATTTAAAATATCCGACTACGTTCGCGGAAACAGGATTTTCCAAAAGTCTACAAACGAATATTTTTTTTTTAATATTTAGTGTCATTTAGATTAGGATACATGCATAAAATTGTTTTAAGAATATTATTACAATAAAAAATTATTTAAATGCGATATTTTGGCAAAAAATGAACATAGAATTATTTTCAAAAGATTCTCCTTGTGTGAAAAATGCTTCTATAATAATAATATTTTGTGTGTATGCCTTTTGATAGCTAAGACTTCTCCAGAAGACCTGAACTATGATTATTGAAAAATTCACATTTTTTTTAGAGCTTCTACCCATTGAAATAATAATCGGTCTTGTTTTTCTTAAAATATTTTCATTTTGCTGTATTAAAATGTGGATAAAAAGTTATATATTTCAAACATCCTAGTTCAGGCTCTGAGCTATAATATATGGGCAAAATATTATTATTATAGAAGCAATTTTCATAAAAGG
>BMAV01008873.1:494073-511712 GCA_019973955.1 Trichonephila inaurata madagascariensis | reverse complement strand
ATAAATTTATTATTAAATTTATTATTTATTATTGAAATAATATTAATTTTTTAAAATTATTTAAATAAACTTTTTAAAATGATTTAAATTTATTTTAAAAGGACTTATTAAATGTTTTATAAAATTATAAAATAATTAAATTAATAATATATAAAAAAGTCGTATTTTTTAATATATTAATTATAAAATAATTAATGTAATAATAATATACTTTATAAATAATTTTATATTATACATAATATTTTATTTGTAGTATATTTTATTTCACATTAAAAAACTATTTGTAATTAATTTTTATGTATAATATCATTTAATATTTATTATGTATTTTATTATAAATATTTATTAATATAGAAATATGTTCATAAAATTTAATATAAATATTTATATAGTTACAGTATTTTTTTAATTTATAAAATACAAAATAATTACATAAAATATCATTTACTATTTAATAAACCTTTCATAAATAAATTTATTTAATTTTAAAAATAATTAAATGAAATCAAAAAAAAATTGACCGATGAATCGAACCCAGACCTCGCGCATAGTATGCAAACGATATATCAACCAAGCTACGAAATCGTTGGAGGAAATTGAAATTTAATTGTATAAAAGCTAAGCATGAATTTCGAAGGCTTTTTTCTCCGAATTGACTGGCCATTCGGCGGAATTACACATTGAGGTTTGAACACCCTAAAGGAGTACTACTATTACACCAAGTCCCGACCCCAAATGAATGTCCTTAGTCGTGCCCTCTCCTTGTAAGATTTAAAGCAACGCAGACCTTGTAAGCGACAACGGAACGAACAACAGGAGGATTCTGCTCTTTTGATTTTCAGTTTAATTTCCCAATCCAAATGTTATTCTTTTCCATCGGAGAAAGTTGAGCTTCGATCATCAAGGCACTATATATTTTGAATACAAATTCCGAGTAGACCTCGGGAATAGAATTCCTTCCCTTGTGTACTAGGATCAATTTAGGCTTTGTGCTCAGTGCAGCCAATGGCGCTTGAATGTCACAGTCTTGGAAAATTTTCGAGGTCAGAACAGAATGGACAACGGGAGTAGCCGTGTCGAATTGTTTTTTTCCAAATAATTTAGGAAATGCGCAGTATTTAATTGTTTCTATTAAAAGTACGTAACCATCGATGTTCTAAAATGAAGACAAATGGTTCTCCAACATGACACATATTCCACAATAGAGAACGTAGAAGCACATCTCGAACCAAACTTCAATCGCCATGGCTCTTTTTACAAGCTTTTATTAACTTGCAATGTAAATTGTTCGGTTGGAATCTTGCAACTAAATTTTGAAGCTGACGTCTTCAACAAACTCTAAAATATCTTTGTCTGCCATCATTGGGGCTACACACACATTATCATCCTCTACTACAATGAATTATTTCGATAACACAATAAGACAGTGCCCTCAGGCTGGTGTTTTCCGTACTTTGTTCATTTCTAGAAGGGAAATTTTTTCGTGTTAAGAGGATAAAATGCGTGAAAATACATGGTAGTGTGTCGGAACCGTTGTATTGTTTATTGTTAAGCGTATTTCACTGCATTTATTATTATTTTTTAATGAATAAAATCTTTTTTTTAAAAAAAAAAAAAAAGTGCGACCCTCCTATATCCTCTGCGCCCACAATGAGGCCCGTGACTCAAAAAAGTTTTAAGTTAATGAACCAAGATGGCGAGATTACATATATAACAACTTAACAATTCTAAAATAAGGCGAAATTCTGTTTCTAATTAATTATTTAGTATAGTTAGTTTTTTTTAAAGAATAGTTAACTTGTTAAAAGAATAAATTTGAAATTCTTTGAATAGAATTTTTTTTAAAAAAGTCTTGCACTACATGTTTCAAAAGAAGTACGCATAAAATTAATTCGAATTCTGTTAGAACTTATTTCCACTACACTTGGAAGAAACGAAGAAAAATATTCAACATTTATGCTTAGGCGAAAAAAGTAGCTTATATGCTTATTCCAGATAAGAACAAAATCAAATTACTTCTCCCGTTTTTCTTTTTTCCACATGCGTACTTCCTTTCACAAAAAGTTGAGATTTCGATCTTTGAATATACGTTTGAACGAACACTGAAGAAACAGTAATTGAAAATCACACATTTTGGGGTACTTCTTAGCTTATTATTATAGAGAACCTTGATAGTTTTTTTCCCCTCCTTCTCTTTTATTTTCACACTTGAGTTATAAAGAGTGTTTGAAATCGGAAAAAATAAACGTAAATATATTTTTTTTTCTCTAAAAAGAACTGAGAAAATTCTTTTAACTTTATTAGATCACCACACCGAACGGCGAAAAAGATAAGGAATAGCTAAAAACCGACTGAGAAGGAAATTAAGCATAGGTTTGAAGAAATATTAGAACTGGGCGCCTTCCGATCCAAAAACGAGTATCTTAGCCACCATGCCAAAACGATCGTCATCGCATGGAGGCTATTACTGGTTTATATAGATATCACACCGACACAGGTCTTATGAACGTAATATTGTATTAAATTTTTCCTCTTTGGATATTATTTGTACTTTGTACAATTCTATTGTCCAGAGCTTCTACATGTTTTATAACACTGGTGAGAAAAATTTATATGTTTGTCCATTCATAAAAAAAAGGTTAAATGACGCTTGTAATACACGGTCCCTCCTGGACTAACGGAAATTATTATATATTGTTTGTGATATTTTCCGAGTGATATCATCTCAGGGTAGCAATAAGTTAATATCGCTTGTGTAAATAACCGGTATATATTTTAGTAAATAGTACATTGTAAATTATCTGATGCGTAAGGATCTTATGTACAGGCAAATTTGAAGAGAACTACACACATAAAGGCTGATATCACTATAACCATAGAAAGTAAGCAAATACGGTGTTTTCAACTGGAACAATGTGGAATTTTCGTTATATTTTCTAGAAAACAAATTCACAACAAAACCTAACCTTATTTTTCAGGATGCTCCTTTAAAGACATGTTTATTATAATTTTAAATTAAAATCGTTAGCACAATTAGAACAAACTTTGTAAAATACTGCGGGTTTGGAATATAAAATACTATTAATAAATAAATAAATACAAACTAAATGCACGAAAAATTTCTTAAACAGTACACAAATTAGGTAACATCCTATATATAAACTTAAATGTTTCTACATTTGTTTGGAATGAAAATGCGCCCCGTTGTTCGTGATGTTCCAAAATTTTGTTGGGAGATTCGCGGTTGTTTCAATGAAGCAGTAAACATAAACTGCGCCCCCCCCGCCAGACACGGCCGCTAAAAAAAATTCAAATTTATTCTAAGTGAATTCTTTTTTAAAACCTCTCACTTAAGGAATGGTAAATGCGAAGTCGCCAAGAGCTGTGATATGCAGCCAATAGTTAAAAACCATTCCGCTCATATTTAGAAGACGATTACTGAATTTGGTGATATCTTTTGATTTGGCAATGTTTAAGAATGGACTTTGCAAAAATCGACTCAAAAGTATGACTGGGAGGCATTATAGGCAAAACCCCGTTTTGAGCTATTAGTCGAACAAAAATTTTGCAAGCATGTTTCTTTTGTTGAGTAGAAATCCACTATGAATGGGTATTTTGCGGAAATCGACTCCAAATGAGGTTACGGGGTCGTTATAAATTAAAATTTCCTTTTTCAACTATGCATACAAATATTTTTTAATACAATCGAAGGATTAATGATAATATAAATATCAACAAGATAAAAATAATACATATGCTTATGTATAGTCAGGCATTATCATGAAATTAACAGCAAAGAGGGTGGGTAACGGATAGTATAAGTACAAAATTACTAATAATATCAATATAAGAACAAAAATAAAGATGACTACAAATAAATACAAGATTGAAACGTAGAAAGGTTTACATTAAGAAATGTAGAGTAAATTTCATGGAAATTAAAAATTCTCATGACAAAAGTGCTTAACGCAGATTTTCGAGAAAAATGAATGCAAGACCCAGTCTTGCTTTTGCAGAAAAAATGTTATCAGGTTTTATAAAAATACTAGTCACAATTCTAGTCATAAAAATATATTGTTGTGCTTGATTTAACCCCACACATCTTATTTGAGCCATACTCAATTTCATGAGCTCTAAGGACATTTAAAACAGTCCTTAGGGTAATAAAATTCAAAAAAATTTACGTACCCGTCTGTCAGACGGATGTTTCTCAGTGCGGCAAAAAAATTGATGTTCCGGTCAAAGAGTTAATATAGAACAGGAGCAGCTCTTTTCAGATTTAGCGGTATCGAACATTTTATATGAATATTTAAAGAAATAAAACAATTACAAATTTATGGTAATTACATATTCCAAATTTTTTTGGTTTCAAAATATGTCAAGATATGTCATATGTCAAAATCTAGACATTGAAAATAGATCTAGAAATGAAATGGCACCTTCGAAATTTTCTAAAAATTCTAATTAATTTAGTTCTATTTTCAAGTCCTCTTTTGAAGCTTTGTTTGCTTATAAATTAAAATAATACATCGATATACAGGTAAAGAAGAAAACTTCTTATTCTTCTTCTTAATTTTAAGAGAACAATTTCATTGTTATGATATAGTCTGAAAAATTAATATCTTTAATGGTAAAAGCAGACGTGTGAACATATATATATATATATATATATATATATATATATATATATATTAATTTTACACATACGGATTTCAAAATTTTATTCCTGTTCTTGAATTAATGAATGAGAAAAGCTTAATTTGCGTAAAGACTATTCATTCATGCATGAAAACCTTTTAAAAAATTGCACACGCAACTAAATACAGCTAAATTAACTCTTGAAAACTCTTTATTTAGAAAAAAAGATTTAATATGCTTTGATTATTCATTCCAATGATATTTTATTCAATTTTAAAAGAAATTTTACTCCAATTTTTAATAACAAATCATGAATTCTGATAATGTTTCAAATTTTTAAACAAACACTGCATGTAATTCATACTTTTTAAATCTGTGTTTGTTTCCAAAAACCATGCATGCATTCTAAATTAACTAAATTCAAACGCGTAATTAATTAAAAGGAATAAGAAAAAGTCAAATTCAGGGAAATGCATAAGGTGCCTCGATTTTGTTATATTATTTAGATTGTAGAAAAATTCCGCTTCAAAGGATTTAGCTTTCAAGAAATTATCTCGCTATTAGCACTGCAAGCAAAGCTCATCTTAACAACGAGCAAAACTTTTTTAAAAAGCACTAGAGGAATTGAAAAAACACTTTTTCTAACTTTTACGAATTAATTCTATTCTTTGTTTCGAAAACTGTAAGTTTCTTAAATTCCATATCACGTATACATAAACTTCAAAGTATCTCGAGTACAATTTAATTAAAATATTGTGACTTTTGTTGACTAATTTTCGCTGAAGCCTTTGGAAACACATCTTCTGGTACATAAATAATAGATCACCCAACAGGAATCTGGTAAATGTGAAATGTATGGTACTTTTTTACAAATTACGCTTAAATAGACAAAGCTCCATTTTATCGATCAACGAATTCATATCATCAATGGAACAAACGGAGAAAATTAATTAAAATAAAGAATAATTTTTGAGCAATGAGAAATAATTAAAGTAATGAAGCCAATTAAGAAACTTTTGTTTTCGGCGATGTTAGAATTCGTTGCCAGATTACTTTTCAGGATAAAGTAATTGTTAAAATATGTTTTGGTAAGTTAGTTTTATATTTCCTTCTGAAAACCGTTTGATGATTATAACTAATTATTATAATATAATAATTTCCATAAATCGTTTGCTATCACTGTCTAATTAATCACTGTTTTCGTAACTGATTTGAGAAACACAAATTACGAAAAATAATTCCAAGTTTCTCGCTGTGGTTGACAGATATGTATAGAGTTGCAGTCGTATTTGCTTGATAAAGCATGTGTTAGATCAAGTTAATGTTGTGACGTATATTTTTATAGAAATTCTTGGTTTTTTTAAGAACAGTAATTAATATGTCTCGTAGGTAACTAACCTCGTAATGAATTCTTTGCAACGAATTACATAAAATGAAACACATTTTTTTTTATCTGGTATAGAAAAAGAATATTCATTTTGATTGTTTGTGAAGAGAAAAAGAGGTGCATTTAACACTGCAATTTCCCAAATCAATAAGCTTTTCTAAATTAGGTAGTAGTACAGTCGAATGGTATAAGAGATGGTTGAAGCCAAACTTATTATCATACTAACGGATCCGCTTACCGAATGAAAACGTATTTATCTTTCCGCTCTTATTAACCAAAAGTAAACTTTTTATAATTATTAGCAGTACGGGATGTTTCTTTTTATTTCAATAACTTCAAAATGTTACAAAATGCTGTTAACTATTAATGGTCAGTTCTTGCTAAATATAAAAAAGACATTGAATAAATTAACAACATTTCTTCTTTTGAATGGAATATATATCGGAAAACTGCATCCGAAAAGAGCTAAGGAATAACAATAAGTTCATTATAGATTGGCTTCTAAAAGTTAAAATTCAGCCTTTTTTTTGTGCCTGATTTAAAAATGAAAGACCGTAGAAAGAAAAAATTGAAAGAAAATGTCTACAAAACAGCATTTTATTGAATGAGGTTTGTATAAGTTTAGTGCAAGCATTGTTTGCACACTAAAGCACTTTAGGCAGAAATTTTACTTCTTAAAGAAAGCATCGCATCCCAGTTTTATGTGAAACACTTCCATGGTAATATTACAAGAATGGCTTCTAATACGCAAAATGTCTATCGGCCTTTATTATGTAATTAATTTACATCGAATATGCAAAGAAGTATCGACTTTCCATGTTGCCAATTAAGTTGTTGGGCATTGACATAGAAAGCAATGACAGGAACGGCTAGCAGTAATGCGTCTACCAACGTAGTCTCAAATATGCTATATCAGATTAAGGTTTACAGATTGATGTGATCCTTCTCTATTCACTTCAAAAAGTGATTCTCAAAAAAGTCTTTACCAAGAACAACTCAGTGTTTGTTGAAACTCATCATCCATTAGAATCAGTTCATTGCCCATAGTAGCCATAAAAGAGAAAAGACACATAGATTAAGATTTTCATCCCAATACTTCTCACCAGTCAGTTCCTTCATGAAACGCATGCGTACCAGTGTGACCACTAAGATAGATCCCAACCCAAAACCATAATTGCAGCGTTCAAAAATGTTACATTTGTTGCAAAGTGTGCGTTGTTCTTTCCAGATCGGCAGACTTAGTAAATCGTTCTTCAGTGTAAGCATGGACTCGTTCGTGAAGAGTACAGCATCCCTCTGCTGTGATCCAAGAAACGTGTTATCTTTCCCAACATAAAAGGGCGCATCTGTTTTCGGTTCAAGGGACACACATAACTGATCATCTTGAAAAGAGACCTGCATCTTGATGGCATATTCTGTAGTAGCAATTAGTCTTGTCCCTGGTGGAACCCAATGGTCTGCAATGAGCTAAGAAACAGTATTGCTTCTCTTCCTTTGAGAAAATGAACCCCGTAGATGTCGTAGTGTTTGACCGTAAAGATAGTGTGTGAACTCTTACATTATGTGTGTGTTACCCCAATCCAGTTCTGTACTTAAGTTTTATAACTTAGGAGCCATTTTTCAGTTTATTTCTACGCTGCCGCTCTCCCAATACGCGTTCCCGATACCCTCAACTGTTACCGATATATCCTTGACATTTTGCAGCTTCTGTTGTCTTCTCGTATAATCAAGGTTTATATGGGGACTAAGCAGGAAATGTATAGAAGCAGCATAGTCCAAAACTATATACAAAGTCCATTTGTTTTTCAATACTGATCATCGTCAGCATTGAAATAGCCACAAAATACTGATTTCATCATATTTCGCAAATTGAAACAACCCTTCCACTCTTTTTTTTTTTTTTTCGTTTTTGTTTGTTTGATTGAGGTTGATATCTCTTGTCTTACATAATTCTGCATTTTAAAAGGTCAGCAATATATATTAGATCAGACCCTCTTTTCAATATGGCTTAACTTTTGATTACATACGATTTGGATGAATATTACTCTTACTTTTTTTTCAATTTCTTGTTATAGAAGAAAAATATATAGCAAGAAAGAATATGTAAAGATAGGATCGGGAAATATGTGTAAAGATATAAATATTAGTAAAAGTAAAAAAAAATTAAAATAAAACAATGAATACAAAAACAAAGAAGCTAAAAAATAACTTATATTAGGCTTATCACATATACACTATTTTGCCCCTCCTCCCCTATGTGCTTGAGTAAAGATATTTCTCCTTTTCTCATCAAAATGCAAGGAAAGCAAAACTTAACAACATTGTAATATTTTCTCCCCACACATTTTCATACAGGAACATAAAAACATATTTTTTTCCTTTCTTTTCTATTCAAAAATAGTTTGTAATATGAATATGAGAAAACAAATTTTGCTTTTAAAAATGCATGAACAAATAATTAAGCAAACCCAAAGAAAGTAACTTTGATTTTTTTTTGGTTGGCAGGTTTACTTTTTTCCTTCTAAGAGATAAATGCAGTTTCTTCTGTTCTTTTGAATTTATTTACATTTTTAAGAAGCTTTTTTTCTTTTTTCTTTTTTTTATTCTTTCAGAATTCCACAGCGAAAATCGTTTACATAAACCTTATGCATGTTTAAACGAACAAGAATATTTTTAAGAAACCCTATTGCTTCAAAACATTTTTCTCAAAAAAAAAATTCCTTAAATAACTGCTTACTTTTCATTTCTGGGAAGGATTTATGGCTGAAATGAAAGCCCTCCATTTTTATCAGGAAAAAAAAGTTTGGAAGATGCTTTCTGTTATAAAAAGGAAATCATTAACTGTTTGCAACTCAAGAGAATCCATATTTAAAATATTCCTTACCAGGACTATTAATTATACAAGCAGTTGGTTTAAGTATTCAACCCGTAAGAAAAAGAACAGGTAATGTTTTATACAAAATATATGTTAGTTTCTTTAATTTAAAAATGTTTTATACATAAAAAATTCTCTTTTCTTAACGCAATTACACAAACATTTAAATTTTTAAATCATTCTCTTATTGATTTTCAGTTATTTTGAGAAAGATATTTAGGGACTGAGATAAAATTTTGTGATTAAGTTTTAGTAATTATGAGATATTGTAATAAATAATGCAATATAATTCCACATCATTTGGGTACATCGTAAAATTAGTAGGAAATAACTTATAAGTCTCAAGACAAACATGGGGGCCTCTCGATGTTCTTAAAATTCTATATAAATCGACCGCATGCTTCGCAACTTAAGATTTCTAAATGTATGTAAATTAAAGTATAAATCCTAATATGTTTTCTGAACACTTTCAATTCATCTTTATATTTAGTTTTTATGTCAACACACACAAGTGGTGATGATCAACAAGAAAGAATTCTGATCAAGGCTACTGCCAACAAGACACAAATAAGACGAAATTTAGTCCAACGTAAAAATACAAGTATAAATTATGAAACAATCAAATTATTGAACACGAGTCATAAAAAGCAAAACTGTACGCCGTCATTTGGAGGGGGGGATACTTTTTCTACGGTTTAAAGAAAAAAGAGAAAAAACTGAGTTTTAAAGACAATAAGTCAAATTCAAGCGACGTCATATTCTCATAACTGCCTTCAAATGTTCCCAGTCAATCTGTTTGGCACTTCGATGTTCCTAACTTTTGCTTTTTGTAGAAACTTTATTTGAAAAAGTACCTATTTTTAATAATAATGCACATAGGTGAATAAAATGCAATTGATTTAAAAATACACATATCGTGTAAGAACTTTTCTTTTTTTTAATTTCGAAGACTTGCTGAAAAACCTTCATACTCCAACATCTTTACCCAATTATCACATCTGAATTCTTATCTAAATTTTACAAATAGAATAACAAGTCTAATGTCACTTTTCAATTCGACGGAGAACACGTGATTATACATTTATCGCGCGCTCATCACGAATTAATCCTTTAGGAATCATAAAAACTATGCGGTTAGATTTGTCATCTTGCACTTAATGAATACTGAAAACAAATATTTAATTATCATTCGGAATGGCAGTGCTGCCAACTCAAAACAGAAACATCACAATATAATTGAACATTGGGTTTTTTAATACATATACTTAACACCCTTGTTTCCCGACATGGCGCTAGGGACCGAAAGTGCTAACCAGGTTTTCGAAACACCCATTACTGTTCCATTAATCCATCTGCCGATTCAATTACAGCCAGCGCTGTTTTATAAGCGAAGGAAATAGCGTTATGTGCATTCAATAACAAGCATCTATTTTCAATTTCTTCTCGTGGAAGGCTCTTTACTGAGTGTCCCTATGCAACTACTGGACCTAATTTCATTTTCTGTACGCCAATGTATCGAGGGACTACAAATTATTTCTTTGCTGGCGTAATCACGTTGAAATTAAGTTGTGGCTTATTGGGAGCCCCCGGTGTATTATTAGAAGAAAAAGGACGTTTTACAAATGTAAGTGCGTCACGACGGTCACATGATAAACACAATTAAGTATTCCCATTGAATTCAAAACTGAGATAAGACTCCATATTCCATTCTTAAAATCTAGGTAAAATTTCAAATTGAATAAATTGTTAAGATGTTAAAATATTAAGATTCTACAAAAAGATCTTCAAATTTTCTCAAAAAAATTATATTACACGTGTGCACTTTGTTTACCTATGTGCCTTATTAATATCGATAAAAATGTACCTTTTAAAACGAAAGTTTCTGCAAAAAGCAAAAGTTGGCAACAGCGAAGAGCATGGATTGATTGGCTGGAAACACAAGATTACATTTATCATTGGATTATGATGTCATATGAATTTACGAATTGAATTGGCAGGAAAAAGTGATTGCAGTTATCATGTGACTAAGATGTTACATGAATTTATGAACTGATTAGCTGGAAACAGGTGATTGCAGTTTATCATGTGACTGTGACGTCACATGAATTTCATAGAGAGAAAAATACATAATAACAGATTCACACAAGATGTCTGATAAATTCATAGAAGTTGTGCTTGTCTAATAAATATATCTGCAATGTTATCTTGAATTTTTTTTAAAAAATTGAGAAATTCTTACCTTTTGAAGGAAATGTTTAATGTCAAAATAGTTTAGTGAGTTATATTTACTTGTGGATGAATGGTAATTTAACTTGCTGTGAATCATTTGTAACAGTGGAAGTTCTGCACACCGACAAAAATAGTACCTTCCATATGTTGCATAAATTTAGCTGATAATAAATCAAAGCGTTCAGAGAAAACATAGCATACAATATACTATTTCAAAACACGATTGTAGGTAAGGTAGTGCGACATTATGCAAGTCTGTCTGGTGAATTTATTCGTGTATACATTTCCCCTCTGGTTTTGATTTACTGTATTTACTCATTCCACACATCTTTTAGAGGCGTTTACAGATATTTCACTTCGAGAGATGTGGGGTGCAACTTTTTCTCTAACATTATTACTTAATCCCAATAATTAGAGAAAAAATAAAGTAATGACAACTTAATCACATTTATAAATGAAATGTATCGAATGAATAAATAATTTAATTAATTTATAGATTTTGCTTGGTAAATTGATAGGACTTTTTTTAATTTAAGTATTTTTTTTTCTCTTTTGCGTTAAAACTTCCTTTTCTAAAAATTAAATTTTATTTTTCAAAAATTAAACATTAGAATGAAAAGGGATAGTTGTAATTAAATTGAGAAATAAAACAATTATAATAGAATATACATATAGATCACATACTGGTTATATTTAATATAGTAATATAAATGTTTACAAATATAATTATTTTACTGGTATAATCGACGTATTTATTTATAAATATTGTAATTATTCTAAGTATATTTAACAGTAAATTTAATTATTATATAATATTATAAAGAAAATTTTTTTAAAGATAGTAGGAGAACAAATAACAATCTAATTCTCAACTGTAAAATGTACAATGATAACAAAAATTAATGCTCAAAAAATAAAGTTCAAAATGAATATTTTTACAAAATCATAGAATTATCAGATATACCTAAAATATATAGTTTACGAGGAACATATAATAAATTTTAGAAAATATATAATATAGAGATGACACAAAAAAAATTCAACCAAATGCATATATATCTGATAGCATATTATAGCTTTCTTCTTATAAATGAGAACAATTAAAACTTAGTTCTTTCCAAATATCGTACAGAAAAAGTTACTTGAGTGTGAGTGAATATTTATTCACGTGGCACTCCGAACGGGAGAACTGAGCCTCGATAGATGTAACGTGCATCAACCCCTTTACACGGTGGGTCCTCAGTGGCACTCGGCTCGAACTCATGACATGCTGGCTACGAGTCCGTGACCATAACCTATCACGGTCTCCATCTCAAGTTCGAGACCATGAACACAAAGCAAACATGGATACAAGTTGCTTAAGAATCAATACATCTTACAAGATGTAAGAACCACTAGGGCTGCCATGTTATTATCTTTACAGAATACGTCACAAATTTACAGGCTAATATTAAATTTTAATACCTTAACGTAATATTAATTAATGAAATATTTTTATTATTTAAGAGAGTAATGCGCATATTCTGTTTAGTACTATTCAAAATTAAATTTTAAGCATCAAGTTTATTTTCTGCTTGGCGTTAGATTTTAACGAGACAAAAAATAAAATACAGGCGATTTCTAATTTATTAACATTTTATTTATTTTTTTAAAAAAAGTTTCTGTGTGATCTGTACTTCCTACAATAACAATACAATTTTATTTTGTGCTTAGTGGAACTATTCATTTGAACGCTAAATTTCCTTTTATTTATTTATTTTACTTTTCCAGCAAATGTTTCCTAAAACATAAGTATAAATTATATACACACATTCTCTCATTCAACTAACCCCATCTACCCACATAAAATCATTCGTACATTCATCGTTCTAAGTGTGCAGGGGAACATTCCTAATTTCTATTTTATACAAAGTCATCGAATTCCACTCCAACTGAATGCTGTTCTGTTTACGTAGATGTCTGGAAGTGCACCAATATGTCAGGGGATGAGTAAATGACGTAGGAAGGATAAATTCCGACAAATTGGGGATTATTGTAATGCATACACCTAGCTGATGTTTAATTAAAGGAGCTTAAGGCATTCGAAATTCCTGGAACGAATGTAATCATTCGCCATTTTCTTCTAGTAATAAAGGATGGAAGGGACATTCCTTCAATAGTTTTGGATTGACCATTTGAGAGTATGCCTTAACGTAATTATGCATTTCGTTGTCCTCCTAGAACAGGCGAAATGTTGTGTTTCAGAAAGGATACTGTAACAATTTAAAAAGTAAAGTCAATTGAATATGAAAATATTCAATTACCGTAAATCCGGCGTATAATGCGCACCCCGTTTGAAATGTATGTGTGCAATGCTGTTATGATTTCAAGTCATCTATTCGAGGTATTATCCCAGGATTTTGAAAAAATAGTGTACTTCTTGAACTACACACAACAGCTTATTATTCATTATGAATGTTTCATTTCTCTTTTAAATGTATAATATTCAAATCTATGTAAAAGTCTAATTTTTTTTATGTTCATTTCTTTTAATTATTTTTAAAGCTACAATTTTTACAGCTTTAAAACCCGTCAATTTCGATCTTATTTTTTTTTTTGTGTTTTAAGTTCGCGTTATACTGCGGATTTTACAGTAGATATTTATAAGTGACGAGGATGCACCAGAGCTGGCATCTGCCCTCTCTAAACTTCCACACTACGCCAATATGAGGGCTATAAACCCCTATCCGTTCTCAGTGGCATACGAACCAGCTACTCGATATCGCTGACCACGAGCTAGTGACCATGACCATTCGGCTACAGAGACTAAGCCAATCGGTTAGAACAAGGGTCGGCAACCCATGACACGGGTGACACATGTGGTACGCGATACAATTTACAGTAGCTCTCTGCACTACTCTTCAAATTTGTCAATTTTTGAGTGGATGGAAATTGATAACTTTGTAATGGGCCTTATTTGACAAGCATCTTCAGAATTATAGACATTTAAGGAATAAGAAAAAAATCAGAAAGATTATTCTAAGTATACAGCTATTTTGTAAATTATTGAATTTCATTACAGGAGAGATTTAACTGTTTGAAGAGAGCAAATTGCTTGTACATTTTTTGCTTTCAGCTTTCGGTACTACATATCTAAAAAAATCTTTCCTCATATGAAAAATGTTTTGAGTCCGCAAAGAAATTGCGTAACAACTGAATGCTCAAAATCATGCCAAATTGAAAAAGTCACACATTATACCTCTGATTTTGGGATATAAATGTAGAGCAGTGCAAGCACTAGGTTCGCTTTTGAATGTAATTTACCTTTTTATTTAACTATAATGAAGGGAAATAGTTATATTTTATGTTGTCTACTTCTCATTTTAATAAATATGTTTAAAAATACTTAATATACATGTAATTTTTTAAAAATTTTATTGAAGAAATAGTTATATTTTCTTTCTTTTTTTATGTTAAGAAATATCTTTAAATGACACAAAATTGATATACCATAAAACTAAATAATCTAAATCATTGAGATCTATTCTCTAACTCTGCATACATTATCGCGGGAATCGAATTGCTTAAAAAATGTCCTACTGTGTGGCTCGCTGAATCCTATTGGGAGATTGGTTTGGCACGCCACAACTAAGAGGTTGCCGATTCCTGGATTAGAAGATTATTAATTTTAGAGTTATTAAAGTAAATTATCTCCTACAAAAAGAACCACATACGTTATTAGTTTCGTTTAATTCAAAAAAGAAAATTTGATATTTCTTCAAACTCTTATTAACCCTTTATCTACCTATGATTAACTGCAGTTTTTTTCATGCAATATTTTTTTT
This sequence comes from Trichonephila inaurata madagascariensis, assembly GCA_019973955.1. Classification (NCBI taxonomy): domain Eukaryota; kingdom Metazoa; phylum Arthropoda; class Arachnida; order Araneae; family Nephilidae; genus Trichonephila; species Trichonephila inaurata. The sequence goes on along the minus strand of BMAV01008873.1, from coordinate 496,759 downwards.
AATAACTTCATTGAAAATTAAGGGATATACATAAATAAAATACTCAACTTTGGGAAATTTAATCCATTGGAGCTAATTAATTAATTAAATATATTCAACTGCAAAATTAATTTTATACACTGTTCACTTAAAATAAATAGTCAAATCGTTTTTAAGATCCTCATTAGCATACAAACACAAAATAAAACACTTACCATTTGACATTAACTTCTTTTTTGGAACAAAAATGACAATCTTCGCAATCCGTTCCAAATGTCAGCTGAAAACGCAATTTCTGCTATAAAACTATTCGCCTTCTGCACTAAAATACATATCATAGAACCCGTGCGAACATATATCTCGGAAGAGTGAATTTCAAAGAACATTCCTGCTAAGTATCGTCAGAGTATTCGTAAAAATATGATTATTCTATGTAATTTTAAAGTGAGTGGTACTTATAAGTACCGTCGGTAGATAAAGGGTTAAAGAAAACAAATCTTGGATACCAACACTTTATTCAGATTGTCTACATATATATAAACTTTCGGATAAATCTTTCCATTTTTTTAATGTATTGAACTGATTTCATTTTTTATTAACGGCGCACTCTAAAGCAACGCAATGGCTACTGGCGACGCATCTCGAAATTTAGAGCCTCCGCCAAGATGACATTGGAGGGAACACTACACTCTGCAAGTTCCCACACCACGCTCACGTGATAATGTTTTGCTACGACAGATTTAACGTGCATCAACCACTCTACATGGCAGGCCTTCAGTGGCACCAGGACACGAACTCATGACATGCTGTTCACGAGGTCGTAACCATGACCACTCGGCTACCGTGGACTTTAAAGTGGCCTGGTAGGTATTTCCTTCAGGATAAAAAAGGTATTCGAAATGCAGATATTTTACCCAAAACAAGTTTCATAAAATCAAAAATTCATCGAGGCACACGCGATATGAAGCGAGCAAACAGATAAAAATACATGGGGTGGGGTGGGGGTTGAATTCTCTGACAAGTCCAACTCTTTTATCGGACACAGAAGGACATTTAGAGGTGATAATAACATACATTTTCTGTAAAAAAGAGAAAAGGAAAAAATGCCAGTCTGACTCTAAAGACGAGTTATTTTTATATGATGTTCTTCAAAAATAAGACGGAAAGATAAAATCACGTCTATATCGGGTGATATTGTTTTTGCAAGAGAGTTTTTGACAAACTCTCCTACTTAGAAAAACGAACGATTGTTAAAAACAATTTCTTTTTAAGATGAAGTAGTTTTAAGTTAGAATCAATCTGATAAGGCATATATTAAAAACATATTTTGCTGTAGATTAATTCTGCTCTTTTTTTTTAATTTATATAATAATGTATGTTAATTATATATAAACAACTATAGTATAAGCTCTCACTATAAAAAAGAATCATTAAAATACTATGCATTTTAGTTTTACAAGGATAATTTCAATTGTGCATCTATTTAATGCGTATATTTTTATTTAACATGTATTAATTAATCATTTTTATAGTAAAATATTGCTTGTATCTGAGTTCTAGTGTCTATTTAAGAATTTAGAACATCACTTTCATATAAAAATCTAAATATGTATATCATAATTCATTTTCAGAACAAAGTGAATATAACATTATTTCTGAAACGGATATCTAAAAAAAGGAAGCTATATTTACGATAAATGCATTATTTTAGAGCAACATAAATTTAATATTGTAAATATAAAAATAATGACAAATATTTATTTTATCCTTTACCTTGTAAAAGTAAAGGAAAAAAATTCACATGGATTTCTAAATTTTATGTAACACGAATTTAGAGTTGCTTTTAAATATTTAAAAGACTAAATATTCAACTAAGGCGATTACTAAATTATACAAAATGCATCGAAATATATTTAAAACGAAAATTAGCTTAGGGCATTTATTTTTCATCTTAAATACATTTTAGTTATAGACCAAAAGTTCCACAATATTTTGGTTTTAAGTCCTTTTAATATAATAGACTTATACCTAAATGTAAATCATCTCGAAGAAAATTAATAGAATAAGACAGTCAAATTCATTTCAGTAATACACTTACATTTTAATAATACTTCGAAAAATTCTGATTTTTAGAAAAATTACAAAAGATGCCAGCTCTGTAGCAACATAATTTACTATAACAGACGCGATTACATAAAGCAGCAAATAAATCTTTATATATAAAAATCTTCTGTTCGTGTGTATGTGACTGAACTCCTCCTAAACGGCTGGACCGAGATTTTGATGAAATTTTTTGTGTGGGTTCAAGTGGATTCGAGAATGGTTTAGATTTACAATTCAGTCCTATATCACAATTAGTTAAAAAGATATTAATTAAGAACATTAAAAACATTCAGCTCAATATTCACCTGCATTGTTGTAACAACATTATTGTAATAAAAATGACGTAAGTTGGCGTCGAAATCGATTTTCAGCCAAATTGGCCAAACCGGGTCTTTATTGTTACAAAAATGCAGAGGAATCATGCTTTTTAGCGTTTTTAATATATTTTCAAATAATCTTTATACATATAGTTCTTCTGTGCGTGTGTACGTGACTAAACTCCTCCTGAACGGCTGAAGCGATTTTGATGACATATTTTGTGGGGGTTTAAGTGGATTCGAGAATAGTTTAGATTCACAATTCAGTCCAATATAGCAATTAGTTA
>BMAV01008873.1:471767-484073 GCA_019973955.1 Trichonephila inaurata madagascariensis | reverse complement strand
ATGACAAGTGAGACAATGATATCCATTTCCATCATAAACAGAATTGGGAAATATTTTACAAAAATATTTTATAAAATGCAGATATTTTGTGTGTGAGATCTGTGTGCATCTAATTCCGAATTGTTGCTTTCCCTAATGCCAATGAGGGACCTTAACGCAATATTAAAAAAAAATAATTTAAATTCTAAAATATTTTCATTATTTTATCTTCCACCTGTAGATTCACGTTCCGTTTGGCGTATCTATCCAATTCGAAGAAATTCACATTCATTTGCAAGGCCTTCAGCAAATTTTAATATGGTAGAAAAGGCCCTCACCTAAAGTCTTGATTTCAGAAAAAATCCCTGTCACTGTAGACATTTTATTAGTGCATGAAAAACTAATACAAAATTTTAAAAAGAATACAAAAATTCGAAAATTTATTTTTATATAAGACTGAAAATCAGTTTTTTAAGGGTAAGTCATCAAGTTATTCAAACTCGTATACCAAGTAGTAGTCCTGACCTGGACTGCATATAAATGGGCTAAAATCATGTGACGTCAAACCATGTTGATAACCACAAACACGCATTTCCGATCAATCAGTCCATATATTCATTAGACGTCATAGTCACATGATAAATGCAATCATATGTCTCAATCCAATCAGTTCATGCAATTTGCTGTTGCCAATTTTTGCTTTTTGAAGATTCTTTTAAAAAATATGTATTTGTAAACTATAACAATCCAAATTCACTGAATTTAAAAGTACGAGTATAATAAAAGTTTTTTTTTTTTTAATTTTGAAAAACCTTTTGAAGAATCTTAATACTTGAACATTTTTGCCCAATTATCAAATTTAAAATTTCATCTAAATTTTACAAGTAATACAACAAAGTACAAGTCTAATCTCAGTTTTAAATTCAGTGGAAAATGCGGGATTATATATATCAAGTAACCGTCGTAAGTTTAGTGCAATGTGTAAAATTGAAATTAAAAATTTCAAAACTAAATTTGTATAATCTTCCAAAACGAAATAAAAATAATACTAGATGTGTAAATATAATCAAACATTAAAAGTAACTGTTCTAAATAAATGTATCAAATTGTTTCGATAAAATTAAGTTTTCCAGACATTAAAAAGGATATTTTTCATTGGTATAATATACTTTTAAAATTAAATTCTTTATTGGTGAAAGCAGGTGTGAAATGTAACAATAAACAAAACTAAAAAGTGATTTACTAGCGAGTTTTAAATTTACTGTGAGCTGAAGCAAGAGCCCATTCGCGGACTGAAAGTTCTTCATCTCTCAAAAATGAGTTGCAGTTAAAAAACTACAGTTAAAAAAAATTTAATAATGTATTTCATGCCAGATTGATCATTAGAGCTTATGCACCACTCAAAAGATATTCCTTTGTGAATATAAAAATAATTCTTACGTACTTCATCGAATTTATCCAATTAATTTATAAATTTTTTTCTTACCATTTTATATTCTTTTCACCATCTTGTTTGTTTTGCAACTCCACCATTTTATATATTCTAAACAGCGAATAAGAAAATGAAATAGAATAAAAAGTGTATTTCAAGGCTTAATGAAAGTTATACCTTAAATCTAATTAAGAAAATTAATGTTCCAATCTCTTTTCATATCCTAATGCACATAATTACATTTTAAATCACTTTTAATGATATTATGGCACTCAAAATAATTCCATTTTCTTACGAGAGAGTTATTTCTTTTAACTTGGTAGTTTCTTTTGTGGCAAAACTGATTAATTTAGCCATCAGTTTTCATACAATTCTCATTTCATTTTAACGATTAAAAATTTGAATAATTAATATAAGAATCATAATTCTTCATAAAAATTCTTCCATGTTTCGTAGAATTGTGTTCATCACAACTTAAATCTTTCCAAGGACAACACATTTCTTTTTCGTTCGCGCGACTCTTGTGGAAAAAAACAATCTGTACTTAATTCTACTTAAAGGAATTAATTAATTCGAATGGGGTTTTCGTAGTAAAAGTCGACAGCAGAAGCTAGATTTTTGCATAGGAGAAAAAAAATATTTGTGTGTTCTTATAGAAAACTAAGAAATATTCTTTAAGAATGTAGTCTATGTTCATGCAAACATGCTTTTCACAAAGGATTATGTATGCAGTTGAGTTATTTGCAAATAAAAAAAATTATAGAACTTTTTACACATGATTTAACCCACGATTTTTAAGGCACCTAAGAAAGGCCTTAGGCACAAGTTATTATTTAAGTTGTAGAAGCTTTCAACGGCATTTTTCCCTTTGTTTAAATCTCAATAAAATGTGAAATGTTAAATGTGCACACTTAAGAAAATCTATTTGGCAATTCAAGCAATATTAAATAGAGACTTTTTGCTAAAAGTCCATTAAACCAAATATTTCTGAGCATGTATTTTTATTCACTTTGCTAAAGAATAAACGTGTGACATGAATTTTGTTTTTGTCATATTTGTGTCAATTCTGGAAGTATTTTTTTCTTGCAAAACTCGGATTCAAACCTAAAACGAGGACCAACACTCTCATTTGAGGAAAGGGGGAAAGGTTTAAAAACAGAATATTTATTCAATCTCAAAATGCCATTCGAAATGTCTCAAGAAATAAGACTTGTCACGAAATACAGAATATTATTTTTGTCGTATCTCTTTATGTCAACGCCATTTTTTTTTTTTTTTTTATTCTTGTTCTTTGGTAAATTTATTTTCAGACATAAAATGACAACGATAAAAAAAAAAATAATAAGCCAGCTGCATGTTTTTTTAATACACAAGATCTTTCTAAGCTCTTAATTAAATTTTCTTTGAGCAAAAGTTAAATAACGTAAGAAATCTAAAAAAAGTGGGTGAAAACTTCCAATACACATCTCCATATAATGGATTTAAAAACTATAATTTTTTTTAAATATAAAACTTATTTTGAAGCTGGATATAGTATTAAAGTAATTTAAACGTGTAGAAAACAAAATAAATTTCTTTTTCTTTGAATTACCATAGCTGCAGCTACATGATAATTATTAGCAATGTGTGTGTGAATCTAGATTTTCTTTGGTTCTTACATACCCTCGCGCGAAACATTTCACCAAACTAAAAAACATTGCCAATTCAAAAAATGTCGTCAAATGCGACCATCGTTGTTATTATTGTGTTCCAGAGCGCGGGAATGTTCTCCACTATTAGCTGTATACTGCAGCCTTTGTCGCAATGTTTGATTTGACGAAATTTGTCGATGGTATAATTCGTAAATACCTTTTCTTTAATTCCCATCCCATCCAAGAATTAAAGAATGAAATAATTAAACGATTAAGTAATAATAATGATTTTCCTTAAATGAAAGGTAGAGGCGTTGTACTACATTACAAATACCAATTAAATATTTAATAAGTGCATCTCCACATTACTTAAAAATCTATAATTATTTCCTCGATTATATGTAGAATGTGTTTAATGGCTACAAATTTCTTATAAATATTTCTAATTTACGTGAAAAAATTAAAATATGATGCAAATTTTACCAATTTTTCAGTTAATAATTTTAGCTCTCTTTTTCAAATTAATTTCATATTGCAATTATACTTCATGATATAACTTACTAACTTCTTAATTTTGAACCAATGTCACATTTGATGACAGTACTCCAATTTTACACTACAAACTTTTTCATTACTTTATGTTAAAAGGCAGTTGAATTGATTTCAGATTGTCAATATTCAAAACAAGTGTACGTTATTGGAATTAATCCTCTAACCCAGAGATACTCAACCTGTGTGCGGCCCAGTGGTCTTTTCTGAGTGGCCCGATCATGGCCCGTTGCACTAAGGAATCTTATTATTTAAGAATAATGTATTAACAAGTAATATAAAGAGAAACAATTTAAGTCAATTTCTACTTAGATCAACAAAGAAAAATTTTATTTTAGCTAATTTTTATTAAATAGTTGCAAATATATATATATATATATATATATATATATATATATATTTAATTCTTTTCAGTCAATTAATTTTAATAAATTAATCGGATTTTCCCCCAAAACAATAGTGTATAGAAAATTTCAGCTCAAATGAGTGCTTTAAAAAGTGAGAAAAAAACCTTTTCAAGTTTGGACACAAGTCGCCAAATGGGTCGCTAAGTCGCCAAAAAGGATGGCAACGTGGTTGTATTTGTAATTCTTTGAATAATTAGTTTTAATCAATTAATTTTTATTAATTATAATTAAATTACTGTATTGTCATCCAAAATAATCATGTATGCAAAATTTCAGCTGAATTGAGTGCTTTAAAATGTATTTTATTAACGATTGAAAATTACACCAAGATAAACAAATATATAAATAAATAAATAAATAAATAGAGAGCGTGAGCTAATGGTAGGAATTGAAAAATTTAATGGGAAATTTTATCTACCAAGCAATCTAATATATAAGCTTTGCTATCAATGTCGTTTATTTTCGAATTGCGAGATATTTTTTTCTTTTTGTAACTGTAACGGTTAGTGATAACATATACCAATAAAACGGCAACCGATTTTTAGGCGAAACTAATTTTTAACTAACTCTCATGCCTAACAAGCGAAAAATATCCCAAAAGTAGGTTGTTTCAAGACAATTGACAAATTTACGGTTTCTTAGTGAAAAACATAGATAAACAACTTGTTTGATTTGTCATGAAAATGTTATATTCAAAACAATTAATTTTGATTGTTATTTTACCACTCAACATAAATTTTTCAATCGCTCTTTTCCTTGAGGATCTCTTTCAAGAGGCGTAAATTGGCTTTCTTAAAATAGAAAGAAATACAGTAGTCGCATATGATGTATAACATCTGACATTTTTATCGTGGTAAATACGCAATAGTTACTTAAATCTGAAAAAATTGAATCGAGTATGATGGAAATAATTTTCTATCGAATAATTATATCATTAATGGAAATTTTATTTAGGAGTTTTAATTTGGAGTTTTTTAATCGAGAAAACATTTTTTTAATCACAATTAAAAATATTACATGGACAGCGACAGGAATTAACCTCAAAGTATGAAAAAGATTCGCACTAAAATATTTATTCGAATAATTCCATATTACTTCCTCGTATTTTATTAAGAATGTTGAACTTTCCATATTACACTTCCTCGTATTTTATTAAGAATGTTGAACTTTCCATATTACACTTCCTCGTATTTTATTAAGAATGTTGAACTTTATCAGATGCTTAACAGTAAATATAATTATTAACATAGTTTACACAGATAAATATAGCCTCAGATTTCATACACAACGAGTCCAGAGACTTTGACAATTGAGTGTAAGGATCCAAGTTTATTCTGAATAAGACTTTCTGGTATTTGCGAAGGGGAGTAAGAGAAAACGAAATGCAATTTTAGAATTCGAATCTTTTAAACTGCTAACTTTATAACAATGTAAAAAAAAAACCCTACTAGAATTGGATTTCGCATATATTCTGCTTTTGATTTACCCATCTCTGCTATTCACAAAATCATGAAAATTTAATTAGCTTGGTAAATGTTTAAAAGAATTAGAAATATTAGAGAAAATCAAAATTACCCGTGTAATGAGTTAGTTTTTTTTAATCGAGAAAACTTTTTTTAATCACAATTAAAAATATTATATAGACAGTGACAGGAATTTCTTATACACAACGAGTCCTGGGATTTTATCGTAGGTTTATCCTGAATAAGAATTCGAATCTTTTGAAATACTAACTTTAACAATATAAATAAAAACCCGACTAGACTTGGACCCCGATGCGATGGTAGCGACCACACGCTCTCATTGGTCAAATCAAATAGCGCGCGCTTACGTCACTTCCTGTTATAAACTTCCGTCCCTTTTGATGAAATCACTCCGACAAAATTCAGCAATCGAAAGGAAAGATGTTACACATCAAAAAAACGTTGCAACAGCAACAAAGTATTCTGTGTTACAAAATGAAGAGGTAATAAAGACATTCTATGAAATTTGTTATACATTATTTATAAACATACGAAATTGTTTACTTAAACAAAAATTGTAAAAAAGTGCTTCCAATGTACTGTTTGATAAATTCAGTAATAAAAATCAAATAATTTCAGAAATAAAAAAATCAAACCCTCATATTCTACTCGTGCTAGACGTACTGAAGACACACACACACACACAGTGTAAAACACATTTGTGATAACTTGAAGACTTAAGGAGCTACAAGTTTTATTTTATGTCTTGATTTCAGTGCAAATATTTCAGCATACAATATCACAATGCTCTGTTTTTGTTAAATATTATACTTAACGAAACTCAATTTACGCATTTTTTGGAAAATTCTTCCAATGAAGAGCCAAACTAAGGCGTATATTACGTTGAAACTATTTTTGCATTTTTAAAGCAGAGCAATAGAGATTTAAAATAGTTGTGAAATGTGTACTACATTTCACAACTCCTTCTAGCTTTCTTTTTGAAACAAACACTTTTTTGGCACTATCGCACAGATGTAGCTAAGAACCATTTATTTTGAGTCTTAATTTAGCCTTCTATGCAGTTATCAAGTGTAGAATCTGATGCTAAATGTTGATATACTGGCATACTTTTTTCAATAACTTGCTACAACAAACCAGTATTCATGGAACTATGTGATCCAGGGGTTTATTTTTGTCTATTACTCTTTTGTACATACCAGGATGATTCGCCATCCTTACATGGGTATTTTCTTGGTTGATGAACCATGATTATTACTTTTATCAGCTATTAAAATCTGAAATGATCTTTTGCTTTGAAAATAGCTATTTGTTTTAGTAACATCAACAAAATTGGAATTAAGCAAAAATTTTTGCTCTGCCATCTTGTACTTGATAAGTAAATATTTAAAATAAAAATAAGAGAGGATTTGTCGAAAGAAAAATCTAACTATCAAAGTACATCTCAGCTTTGTTTGTATGACAGTAGAATGTAAGCAAAGGCCATGATCACGGATGAAAAAAAATTAAAACTACCCCATAACTCGGTAAAAAAAAAGGCATAAAACAGATTTTTTTGTGAGTTTTTTTACTAGAGGTTAACATTGTATTAAAATTTAAAAAAAAGCAAAACATAAGTTTTAACATTGGGATCAATTTTACACTTTTTAAATGTCTTTAGTCTCATAGCGCCCCCCCCCCTCCCCTTTGATCCTCATGGTGTGGCCCGCATGAAATAACTTTTTACACGAGTGCGGCGGAAATAAAGGTTGAGTCCTCTGCTCTAACTCATAACCTGCCAATTAAATATTCGTGAATATGTATTATTAAGCTACTGCGTCTCCGAAAAACATTTTAACTCAAAAGATTCAATTTAAAAACTTACTTTCTATCTAACATTAATTCGTCACATAATATGAAAATTTTTCTTCGAGAAAGAAATTGTTATTTGTCGATAAAAGAACTCTATTATACATTTTCTGAGAAGTGTGAAAAAATATATTTGCATAAAATTTCCTTCAAAAGCTATCTATCATTCTTAAAAAATAATTTTAGCAAAATAAAATTTCTTTTATATGTACTATATATTACGAGAATTTCACCTTCAAAGTAATTTTACAAATATTTATAAGCAAAAAGCTTTTCGTATACCCAATTGAAGTGTTACAGTATACGTTTTTAAATTTTAATTAAATTAATCAAAAATATTGGATTGAAAGTTATTTGCATTTCAAAGAAAACGAGATAAACTCATAAAATTTGATACTCTAAATATGAATATTAACAAAAGACCTTCGAGGAATTTCTAAAGTCTCCTTTCTAATCTGCATAACATTGATTAGCTAAAACAACTTTTAAAATATACTAAATAATAAAAGAAATCTATAAAAAAAATAACAATAAACAGACATCAAACTTAATGGTCGATCACGAGCTATTTAGTGCGCATAGTAAATTTTGAAAGAAAATTCATATTATTATATAATGTATATTTCTTTATGGTAGGGGTGAATAGCATATTAATATGCCACATATAATACTGAAATAAAATACTTTGGCGCTGAAAAATCTGGAAGAAAAAATAAAATGTATAATATTTTTAAAATTCAAAACTGCATACTTAATTTATTTTTCTCGATTGAAAATAATGAAAACGAAAACAAGCGAAAAGAAAATGAAATTAACGATTAAAAAGTGTACATTCCAGTCATCTTAGAGAAATATGTATAACGTTAGAAAATCTTGACTTTTTTTTCCCATTGATGCTAATTTGGGTATTTACGTATTATCACAACAATCACCAACTTATTTGTCAACAAATGAGGTGAATCAATCCTATCTGTGCAAGATCAACAGCTGAAGATAGTTAAACGACGGCCTTAAAACTACGCGTTCGAGACAACAACTCTGCCGTTGTCCCAGAGATTGCCATCACAACATTTAAATCCCTATTGCCATTTCCGACAACTTAGCTGTGTGAAGCTGGGTTTTCTGCAGTGGCAACAGCCAAAACAAAACAATGGAATAAACTGTACACAGCAATGCAATTCGGGTGTCTCCTATTATCCCCGGATGGAACCTTTTCGTTGCAAAGAAACAAACTCAGGGTTCTTATTGATTTAGAGTTCTGGTCAGTGAAAACATTAAATCATTTTACACTCATTTTTTGTGAAACTGAATTTTACTTTGAAGGCATGCTTAAATACAATTAAGTTAAAATTATTAAATCAAAACTATATAAAGTATAAACAAACAACTCCCCCTCCCTCTTCAGCGGGTCGTGGTAAAATTATCAAAGGTTGGCCGGTCTACGACGGTTAAAATGGTGAGAAACTCTGAGGTACACAATCAATGACTCGACACCTTAACCCTCCTTAAGGCACGCGAATCTCTCAAATGGATAATAAAAACAGTTTCAATGCTGTGTCCTCATGGTGGGTTGGAACGCGCCCTTCCTTCTTCTATCTGCCTTTCGTCACTCGCCCTCGGATTCAGTGTCAAGGACGAGGGCAATTTCTTCATTTCGAGAGGCAGGGGCCATTGAATCTGATAGATGCAGTGCGCTCAACAGCTTCACTTTTTATGACTTTGTACTATTTCGTTCTCATTTTGTTTTTTATATCTTAGTAAAATAGTGTAGTTTTCAGTTTTATACGAAAATAGTTCGAAACAAGTATTTTGCAACTTCTGTATGATAGCTTTTTTTTTGCTGAAAGTTGAGATGCATCTGCCACACGCCGAGCCAGTGACTCTATTTTGGTCAGTCCTCAATGCAACTACCAAAATATCTCTATCGGAATAAAAAAAAAATGAATCAGATTCTCGCGCTTATATCTATAAAAACTAGGTCACGAATTTTCGAAAGAGCACTTGCGAAGACGGTCTGAGTAACTTGTTCATTTTGATTTAGTATTGAAGAAATATCTGTGATATACAAAGCCCCATTCAAGACAAAAAAAACCAAGAGAAACATCACCAGGAACTTGGAAAAGAAGGTACTGTTCCCTCTAGTCAGGACATGAAGAAACAATTATTAAAACTTTGTAGAAAAGCCCAGGTGCTTTGAACATTGTAAGGTGATTTATGAAGACTGCAATAAGGCATCTTAAAATGTAAACTATGGTGACACAGTGATAACAAGGCATTATCTTTTTGATATTTTTTCGTTTAAATATTTCATTGTCTAATTCTATTTTAAATATTATTTTTTGTCAAATTTATTTTAACATCAAATCTGACCAATAAAATTATTAAATCACCTTTAAACGTAAGTATGAGGTGATGCATCTGAGAGATGCCACGCGCCTATAGATGGAACTTTTTGAAGCGCGCCTGGCGGAAGGTTAACTCGGCAAAAACAAGATTGGTCACGAGATAGCGAATATAATAACCCTTACTTAAACCATCTGAACTGAGTTTATAGAAAGTTAATGTGTATAATTTTACGATCTGTTGTTGATGAGGATGATGTCGTATCTATGACGGGACCAAATCAGACAGTGCCATGGGCCCAGATGCCTGTTCTGGCAATATTTTCAATATTATCTACATAGAGGTTTGTTTGCGAAAACAGGACCCCTATTTCTTGTAGGGCAGCAAGAATAGCTGAATAGTCAAAAATATGAGCAGGTGTTAGCTCTGTATCTGAACAGGTATCACACAATTCCTACTATAAGTTCTTCTACCATCCTTATCAAATGTCATTTCTCTGTGATGACCTGTTCTAAGCCTAGAAATAGTCTTAAGGTGGTCTCCACTTATATTATATATTTGACGCTTTACAGAAATTCACTTCTCTCTCAATTTAAAATTTGTGACAGCATTTGGGTCTAAAAAAGTAACACACATTGACAAAGTTGTCATTATCAAGATTTCTATCTTCTTTCGCCAGTTTATCTGCATTCTCATTGCCTGCAATGTCAACATGTACAGATAACCCTTCGAGGAAGCAGACTTTATCGAACTCGTGTCATCTAAACAGGAGCGAACAAATCTCTTCAGTCTGTTCTATGATCTGTTGAGAGTCAGAACAAACATAGGACGCGAGTGAGCATTCTAATCTTTCTTAAAATCATTTCTTCTGCATCCAGAATAACACAAAACATGTAACATTAAAAATTCCCACTGATAAATATTCTGATAATTAAAATGAACAATACTTATTGTGAATTCAGCCATTAAAGCATTTGGAAATTATTAAGCATCTTTAATTTTTACATTAAAATTTCGTTAAATAGGCGAATATTTTCCTTGTACGCATAGTTTTCATTATTTATAAAGCATACTTATTCGCTTCGTAGGAATACATTGAACGTAGGTATTCGAATATTTCGAAATGTCATTTGAACGTTCTTAAAGAACAAACATGTCTTACTCAGCCACTGATAATAATTTCGTTGTATTAGTCCATTTTATGCTTCACAATTTTCAAAGTTTTAATTATTTCATAAATGTGTACATTCATCGTAAAGAAGAGCTTTCTAAAAATTTTGTTCGAAAACAGTTGTTCGAACAATAGTGCTCCGTATGTTTACTGATGATTTAAAATAATACGACATAATTAAACCGATTATTTCAGAAAACGATATGCTCCCCCATACATTTCTAAATATTTAATTCAAACTAAGTTTAAAAGTAACCGTAACTGTTAATAAAATTTTGATTAAATTATGTCGTTTTGTTCTAATGTATTATTCTTAAAAATTTATATCAGATTCTTACATAAAATTATTAATATTCAGTATTATAATCAACATTATGCATCTGGTGGTGTGAAATTTATATATAAATGCTATTTGGCAGCACATCAATGTATTCTTACTTTGATTTTTAACTAATTAAACCTTCGTGTTAAAATATGTCTATTACGATTTAATCATTTCGTTTCAGTTCTTTGAAAGCTTTTAAAACATATTGCTGCAAATATTACATAGAAATGATTGTAAAGAAATAAATTATGGGTAATATATACATCCAATTTAGCAAAAGTTACTGGTAATATATAAACAGTTGAATAATTCCTTCACTTTTAAATTCATACGTTGCAGAAAGGAATTTTTAAGTAAACTTTCTCCTTAAACAAAAGAATAAAAATTTGAAACTGCGACGATAAGATGTTTGTTACTATCGCTATCAAACAATGCGTTACATAGTATATTTCAAAGCAATTGAAGCCATTTGCGTATTCAAAACTGTTTTATAACTTCACGAAATATTTTACAGCGCTGGATGAAATTTCAGGCATAAGAGAGAGTTCCGCCCATTAGGTGCATTTACATTTCTCCTTTTTTTCAATAGTTTATTTGCCATATTTAAATAGACATTTCAAAAGAATGGAACAGTTTCGTATGATTCCAATTTTAAAAAAAAAAAGAGTAATAGGAGTCTGTTAGTAAATAGAGGAAGCTCTCTCATTTTCTTGTATGGGCGGATATCAGTTTTATATCAGCAATTTCTAATAATTTGTTATTTTCCATCGAAATCTAGTTTGTTCTAAAAAAGGTGAATTTTAAAGCTAAAATGTCTCATTAAAGCTGGCTTCGAGTAAATACTACATATTCGAAATATTTTTTCAGATAGAGAAGTTCTCTGGCATTGATATTACACATTCTGACTGTTATCCAATACAAAAATCAGCATATACTCGTATGTATTTTATTTTATTGCTCGTTTTATCTCAGTAGATTCATTTTTCTTTTTCGATATTTTGTTACCTTTTTGGCTGCATGTTAGCAATTAAGCTTTTGCAGACGTGGTAAATCCCCAAATGTGAGAGCCACTTCATGGTGGCACCATCTAGTGGCGGCTCTCGCTACCACATAATTTCGAATAACACATAACACTCGAAT
>BMAV01008873.1:442741-454745 GCA_019973955.1 Trichonephila inaurata madagascariensis | reverse complement strand
TTGGGACTTTTGTGCAAGCCTTTAATGATTATACCTTGGGAAAAATCACAGGTCTACGAGTGGTTTTGTTGTTTTAAATCTGGCAACATGCCAATTGAAGAAATATGATGCCTAGAGCGTCCTTTGATAGAAAGAACTGACGAAAACACTGCAAAAATCAATCGTACAATTGATGAAGATCGCCGAAAGACCATTGATCAAGCTTCTGAGGAAACGAACGTGTGTCATGAAGCCTGGTCCAGCGAATTTTAACAGAAGGTTTGCACATGAGATGGGATCATTCTCGATGAGAAGATTTGCTCAGAGATGACCAAGGAGAAAACCACGAATGTTTGCCGCGACTTGAAGTGTGTTAAGTGCAGAACCATCCAAATTATCTTAAAAGAATTGTAACTGGGGATGAGTATGGGTCGTACAAGAGTGTAATCCAAAATCGAAACAAGCATCGAGCCAGTGGAGAACTCTAAATTGCCAATCCTCAAGAGTTCCGGAAATGTTTTGAGCTGCGGCAAAAACGTTGGGATAAACTTCTTGACGCACATGGACAATTCTTCAAAGGGGATTAATGTAGAGTTTAAAAAAATTCAAAATAAATAAATAAAAATAAACTCCGGTTATTTTTCTGTCTTTCCTCCTCTATATATACTTCTCTTTTTTCAAAACAAAAACATTCGCTCACACGTTCTTAAAGAAAATCTTATTTAAAAAGATTATCTTTGAATTATTAATAACGTATTGAAACATTGTATAAAAAAGAATTCTTCAAAATAAATTATTAAGTACTTCAAGCTTTCTTTTTTAACATTTTATAAGGTCGTATTTTTCATCCACAAATTATCCCTGAAATGAAGTGAAAGTAATAAATTTTTTACGTTGTGGCATGTATGGTTTTTAATGTTCGTATTCGTTTAAATATATGTTCGTTTAGAACGTACTTGGCTCAGAGATTTCACAGAAAATAAATGAAAAGAACCAAACTGTTTCCAAGAAAGTTAAAGTAATTGGTACTGAAGAATTGGGGAGCTCGCTCGCTTGTTTGAAAGGGGGGAAAGAACGTACAGAATAACCGAATCAAAAAATTATATGTTCGTGTACTTTAAAAAAAAGTTTGTTTACTCAGAAATATATTGAGAAACAGTTTTCGAAAACGGGGGGAATCCTGAATTTATGTACTTGACAGAAAATAAAAATAAAAATTTTCTGCAAAATTAAATAAGATTCCTTTCGCTACATTCTGTGGTAAAATAAAAGTACTTTGACATATTTATTCAAAGAAAAAAAGTAAGTTTACTTATTTCTTATATGTTTTTCAGTATTTCTTTTTTGCTAGTTTCGCTCAATCTTTTAACTTTTTTATACATTAACTAAACATTCAAGATTCTGTGTGTGTGTGTGTGCACTCGTTAAACAAATTAACTACTTGAAATTAAACCAACTTTTGTAACATATAAAACATTCTGGTATGATGCTTCTGATTTAATAAAAAGCCAATTCTAAATAATTACCAAAATTATCACATTTAAAATAATGACTTTCATCTAACATTTCGTTTCATTTTTTTTAAAGTAATGAAATTTAAGATAGATCGAATGTTCATCGGGGCACATATTCTCTGGTGAGGTCTCCATCCCCTATCTTTAAGATTACGTTGGGCTTTAATGATAGAGCTGGCCATGATTGAGTTAGGATTTAAATTATAATAAATAAAAATTAAAGAATTAAAAAAGTTAAGAAATGAAATTAAGATTGCATTATAGATTTTCCTAAGATAAATTCGACATTACGAGACCGTAAGAAATTTGTTAATTCATGAGCGTAAAAGAATTGTCAAATCAAAGATTGTTTTCTAACAGCAAAGGCTAAGTTCATGACTTCAGGATAACTGCTATCACGTTTTCAGCAATCAGTTTATAAATTCATATAACGTCATGCACACATGATAAATGCTGTCCTGTGTTTCCAACCAATCTATTTATGTACTTCGCTGATGCAGAAACTTTCGTTTAAAAAGTACATATTTATTTATAATATATAATGCTCATAGGTATACAAAATGTACTTGATTAAAATGTAAGAATTGGGTACTTTTCCGTTTCACCGGTGCCAATTTGGCATTATTGGTGACGACACACAATATATTTTTTTTATTTCCAAAGGCCATGGTTATAGAAGACCACTACACCACAAGAGGGTAGGAACAGAAACACAAAATAAACTAAGCAAGGAAAAAAATAAAATAAAAATGGCGAGAAAGATCTATGAACCCAATAAGTCCCTAGCTTGTCAATAAAGATCGCACACAGAGGAGTCCTTTAGGGCTGGGCAGCGGCGAATGTGGTCAGCCTCCCTGTCCTCCCGAAAATTGCAGAGCGTGCAGAAAGGGGCCTGTGCAACATGGATTCTATGTAAATGTTTCAGGAGACAATCGTGTCCAGTGGTCAGATGAAACTCGGCAACTGCTTTACGTCTTGGCCACGTGGGAAGATCTTAAAATTATTCTACCGGATCTTATTGGAATTTTTCTCAGTGATTGTCTTGAAGAGAGATCATTCAAGTTTTTCTTAATGATACGCTTGGCACTGGTAAAAGGGACAGCTTTCCTTGTTATATGTTCAATGGAAGCTCCTTTCTTTGCTAGATGGTCCGCAAACTCATTACCAGTTACACCGCAGTGTCCAGAGATCCCACTGCAAGACGATTTGCTTAGAGTACTCAGACTCTGCAGCAGCAGTTTTTTACAATCAAGAATGTTAGCGGAGGCAGGAGGAGAATTTGAGTTCACAACAAAAATTGCCGCTTTTAAATCACAGAAGACAACAGCCCTAGTAAAGTTATTCAGATGGCAATGCAACTGCGTAAGGGCTACTTGAAGGGCAGCAACCTCAGCATCAAAAGCGGTTGTTAGTTTTCTAGTTGTTAAATAAAAGAAAAGGTGGCAATACACTCCTGATCCAGCGCTGTCAGAGTCTTTCAAAAGGCTTCCATCAGTATAGATATCCACCCAGTCAGGTTCAGGGTACATGGTGTCTATCGTTTCCAGGGCACAAGAGATCTCAAAGGCAACACACAGTATACACATAAAAATATCAATAAATATTAGTTCCCATTGGTTTTCATCCATTTTTGACGTACTATGAAAAAGACGTTACTATAAGATAAGACATGTTTTGAAAATATAGTGGTAAAAGGTTACCAGTGGGAATAATCCGTTTGGCTTGGGTTGTAGCCTTTTTGGCTACTTTATAATCTAAGCTGGTGAAATGAGAAAGTACCAAGAATTGTTTTTTATTTTGAAAGAATCTTAATACTTGAATATCTTTATCTAATCATTAAATTTTAGATTTTAGGTAAATTTTAAAAGTAGAACAAAAACGTTAGTTTGAATCCAATGAAGAAAGAACACGTGATTGCTTTTCTAATGTGGCCGTCAAGAATTTAGCCCCTTAAACAACTTCCATGAGAAATCAGAAACTCCCCTCTAAACATAGTGATATAGTTAACCCGCGATATAGGATACAATATTAATTATACGAGTAATTTTCGATATATTAGAAATTCAAACTCTTGGCTGTATCCAAACATGACTTTTGTGACAAGTGCATTGATGTTATATTCTAATTGTGCATTTCAAACCGACACACAAATATGCTATAATCTTTACCAGAACGCAAGATAAGTTTAAACAGTAAAAAAAAAACAACAGATTGACAGCGGACATGTTATCTACTCTTTTTATCCAGGCTAACGCGACAGGTTCATCTCAAGATCATAAAACACTACTTTACACAAATATAAAATCAAATCATTATCTCAATAAACTTATGTCGTGTTTAAAATTCAATTGTCCTTACCTTCAAAGTTGCAAAAATGCACAAAGGATGTCTTCTGCAATTTTCAACTGGCTGCTTTCAAAGTCTTTTTTTTGTCCAACTAAATTAAAGCTAAATTCATTCTAAGAAGTTTAACACGAAAGATTTCCTTCAAAACTCATTTCACTTCACACCAACACGAAAAATGACCCAAGAAGTTATTAATAAAAAAGAACACCCTCATTAAACATACTAAAAGGAAAGAAAAACATTCGAAAAGCAATATTTAAATATAAACCCCCATTTCTTCGATTGCCGAAGCAATCAAAATCCATTGACGTGTTTCTAAATACGAAATTTACGATTTGGCAACAAACAAACAAACAAAAAGCAGTTCTTAGAGGCCGCAAAGTTACTTGAAGGAGGAGAAGTAATTCGAAGTAGTCGTTTCCGTTCGGCAGTCTGCCGCCCAAATCGTAAACAGCCCCATCATGTGGCTCTGAGCAACCAAACTGTTATGTCGAATTTCCGAAATGGGAAAAATTGGCTTTCTGAGAATCCATCAAAAAAACTTTTCCCTCTCCCTGCATTCCATTTACAGTCTTCGGCACATCTAGATATAAATAACTGGAGGAAATATCGAACGGTGGAATATAAAAAGTAAAAATTTATTTTGAGATGTAATGCGAAAATAGGTCTTAAAAATAACCAAATTTTTATATCATGTGATAAAAAATTCACGTGCAGAGAGGTTTGATGTACTAGAACATGATATAAAAAAGGGAAAACCTGTTATTTAATCTTCTTTATGGGTGATATATTAATTCGTTTTACAAAATGATTGATTTTGGGAATGAATGATGAAATCCTAAAATGTAAGGTAATTTTTTCCCTAATGCAGTTATTCTCGTTGAATCATTGGAAAAGTATTATAGGAACTTAGCATCTATCATACATTTCACTATTGGAAATTGAATTTATAAAGAAACATGTATTTTTAACATTTTCCATTATTATCTACTTAACCACAGATGTCAAAAAATATTGTTGCAACTCTGCGTGGGTGAAAAATAGCCAACGCGTCCAATTAATAGAACAATAACAAATTTATTTATAGAAAATAGCGGGCAAATTACTGTTATAACAGATTATTTACAGTAGTGTAAAATGAACTCTTTATAAACAACTTTACAGTGCTCTACAAACCATTTTCTAGAACAGTTTCACTAGCAGTCTCTGCCTTATCGCAGACAATGCTCAAGCAGATTCTGAACTCGATCCACTGGATCTTCGTCTCAAAGGTTCCTCATGGAAATTTTCAAAAGAGTCAATTCAACAAACTTCTCGACAGTTCCTTGGCGGAATAATTTTTCGTTATAGACCTAGTTTCTAGAGCGATAAAGTCGCTATTTTGGAAGCCATGCTCATATCTGCAGGGTTGCCATAGTCTTTTTCAAGTTTATGATGCAAAGCAAGCTTTACTGTAAAGCTCAATTTTTGGCAGGGAAACTGTTACTGGGGAGAAAACAACATATGTGGCGCGTTTCAATTTATTATGATATTTTTGAAAATTTTTTTTATAAATGTATGTTTAGAGATGTGAAAGCATTTTATTACATTCTTATTCTTTTAACTCCAGACAATCACTATAGCAAATTTCATCCAATGAATATTGCGAAGAACAAATAACTTGTGTTAATGATGAAAAAAAAATAGATCAAAGAAAAAAAAAATATTTGAAAAATAAATTAAACATACAGAAGAAATTTAGAAACTCAGTTAATCTATTGGTGTTTGATATTTTCAGATTCAAAAAAATTAATAGTTTTCAATACAATTTGAAATCGGTACCACCAAGAACATTTTGTGCATGAGAAGAAATGCGGATTACGAAACATGTTCGAACTGATCCCAGAACTAACGCCCTAAAATTCACTCCAGATGGTGAAACAAGAAATGGAAAATCTAAAGTTCTTCAAAATGTCAGAATTATTTTGATAAAATACAAGTACCGTGACAGAAAACCCCACATCAGCAAGACAAACATAAAATCCAGACTGACATATACTAAAAAATATAGCTGCAGTAACAGTCAAAACAATTTTAGGAAAATGCCATTTCTGGGGGCGAAAGCAAGTATAACCTTTTCAAATTTTAACAGAACTGACATTTTAACAAAGACATTTTGTGGCGCAAATACAAAATTACATATCAGAAATGAATAATCTAACATAAGATATAGAGGTGGAAATCAAATTGATTTGGGGTTGATGAGTTTTGGTACAGGAAAACTTGAAACAATGAAATTTAAGATAAATACCGTATTTACTCGAATCTAAGCGGTTACCTAATGAAATTCTGATGTGACATGTTACATCAATCCGATATTAAAGTAAGATCTTATGAAATTGTATTGCATCGCAATATCTTTTAGGCTACATGTACAATTACTTTATTAGAAAAAGTTGCACATCGTACTTTCTGCATCAAAAGTAATTCTAAAGCTTAAAAAAAAGAGTCAAAGACCTTAGAAGTAAAACAAGCAAGAAATTAATGTGTACTAATTTAGAGTGTAATTTATTTGTTTGGTCAGCACTAAATCAAAGGTCATACTGTTGAGAGGTTTGTAAAAGGCGACGTCCAAATTGAATTCCTGTGGATTCAAATCTTAGTCCCATTCAATGAAGAATGTTAGGGTTGAGGGTCTGTTAAAGTCAACAAAATCTCAAAATTATTTCATTTGTAGAATATAATTTAGAAGGGCGATATACCAGATCATATGCCACCAGCAGTGGCGCACACAAGGGGATGGGGTCCTGGGGGTCCGGCCCCCCCCAAAGCCCTTGTTTTTTTCCGATTGGTTATAATTCTAAGTATATAATACGTAAAATTTAATTAAATATTTGTTATTAATGATTAATTTTATTAATTAATGCTAATTATTTATACAATACTTAGTTTTTTACTGTGTTCGGTTCCTGAAAATCGACAAAATCAAAAATAGCATGATACAGAATGGAGAACTTTCAACCCCGGACCCTCCCCCCCTGAAAAATTCCTCTGTGCGCTACTGGCCACCACAGCGTTATCTAAAATTTAAATTATACCATACATCACTAGTAGTTCAAAGCTAAAACCAATACCGTATCGTTATAATTCAAATAAACTAATTAATAATAATATAATAACGAGACAGTTTGATTAAGGTTTAGAGGCTTGTGTGAATAAATATCTCTTTAAAGCTGCGCTGCAACTGCTGGCGACGAACTTCGTAATTTTGAGTCAAAATATTTCTGTTCCATGTTATGTAAGGACCACAGAAACATTTATTTCTTGTGCAGTGATTCTCAACGATCTTGCCGCGGTAAAGATATAAAATAAACTTTGATTGGGTTCGTAATCCATTTGTGATAACGGATACATTCAGTAGCGTAACGTACATCCCCGTAACCCCCACAATCCGGGGGGCCCAGGATTCTAAGGGGCTCAAAGCCTGACTGACGCTAATACGTACCCTTTGTAAGATCTAGCTTGGGTCCCAAAACTGGACTTAACTGGAGGACCCTAATATTCTCCGTTACACCACTGAATGTACTTGTATATAAATTAACTTTGAATGAAGAGGAAGAACTATTTTCATTCTGTAAGAATCGAGATTTAAATTCAAAACATGTAAAAGAGTCAATTAAAATGACTGCCTACCTTCGGACCCAATTTTTTTATAAAATCAAATTTTTGAAACAAATTGAGTGTTTTTAGGAAGAAAAATAAAGAATAAAAAATTGAAATAAATATTGTAATTTTAGAAAAATTGGTTGTTTTCAGTGAAATTTTACCAAATTTTTACTAAAACGGGTAACTCTATATTAAAATTTCTAATACAATTATCATAATTTTCTTTATAAACAACATACATATAATGTTCTTCAAAATGAACCAAAATCTAAGAGAAATATTAAAATAAGAAGAAATTATACAGACAATTACACATAATAACATGAAAATTTTGATATTTTTTTTTCCTTTATAAAAAATACCATAAATCAAAAAATATTTAACCTACAACAAAACTAATGATCCACTTTATGAAAATTAGTATAATAATCATTCTCACAAAATTTCAAAACGTTATCTATGTGGTTTGGTTCTGAATATATCATGTTTCTGGTAAAGAGTTTCTTTCGAAAACATTATTTTGATAAAAACTCATTTAAAGTTTTATCTTACTGCCCTTTTGCATAGAGTGATGTTTTTTAAAATCACTATAACTTTATTTCTATTTGGCGTAAAGGAAAATGAAAAACTGTTTTGAAAAGAAAAATGTTCAAACTATACGATTTTAAAATAAAAAAATGCCTTATTTTTTTAGACTAAAAACGACATTTTCAAGGTAGGCAGTCACCTTAATTCATTTTGGATTAAAATTAGAGGCGATAATCTAATAATAGTCAAAACAAAATCTTTAATAATATTGCTACAGCTTTCTACATCCTATTTGTGTGAATTTGGATTTTCAGCTTTAACAAATATAAAAACGAGAAGAAGATTAAAACTTTTAATGCAGATGACGAAATGAGATTATCATTTTTGCGATCAAATATAAATGAAATTATCAAATATCATCAAGCTCAGATTTCGCATTAAATGTATTCTTATTATTAATTAGTAATTAATGACTTCTTTGGCATATATATTTTATATAACATTGAAAATTATTATCATAAACTATTTTACATAGTGTAATACAACTAAGTAAAATTCTTTGAAACTTATTTTATTGTTAGTGTGCCTCCAGATTTTGAAATTGTTAAAAATATACGGTAACAAAAAAAAATGGGTGAGAATCACTGTCTCAAGTTATTCCCCAACGGACTCTGATTGTAAATGAAACAACGACCCAATCGAAACATAATGTGTGAGAGAGTTATATTAAAGTCGCAATATAAAGCTTCGCGGGGGCTGTCAGGGACGGATCTCCTCATTTTGAACCATGGTCAAGTGACGAAAACGACACCTGATTTGGTTCCTCCCTCTCCGAGTTTCTACATCATGCCAGTGGAAGAACGTTTGAGCCTAGACCGATGTAACGTGCTTTGACCCCCTCTTCTCGGCGGGGTCTTCAGTGGTACTAGACTCGAACTTGTGACACTCCAACCATGAGTCCTTGATCTTGACCACTAGGCTACCTCGGCCATAATGGGATACGAAACTAGATACTTAATTTTTGAAATACCGATTCTACTTTTTCCAATAAAATTCAAGTACATTTTTTTTTGCATTTACTTATCCAAATTGGCAAGGGTTTGTAACAATTCCCGTCACAAAGCCGTGAATAGGGTTCTTTGTGGATCACTACACGTGCATCGGCACCTGAAACTTTAAAATTATTGTGCAGTCTTGTCTTGGACCGGCCCCGGCAACCTTTGACACCACGAGGGACCTCTTTCCATTCACTAGCCAAATGTAACTGTAAGCTAAGGACGCCGACCTCTGTCATCCCTGAAGCTAGAGAGGACAGAGAACGGGAGATGGTCTGAAAATTTCGCTATGAACAGACACCAGAGAAACTTCTCCCTCAGAAACCATATCATTTGAACTCTCATAATCTCTTTAGTAAGTTTAATAATGTATAATCTGTAAATGATAGCTCTGTGACGTAAATAAACTAAATATTTAAATTACAGTAGAACGTCGTTTATCCAAACGTTTATTATCCGGAGCGTCAAATATCCGTACCACTTTTTTTTTTTTGTCAACTGCATGTACTGTATATGAATACGTTTTCGAACAGTACAAGGCGCAACAGTTGTTTCGAGTGAGGACAAAAGTGACAGGAAAACCCAAGGTCAGGGATATTTGGGGAATTTCAATTGTGTGTGTGATTTGGTAAACATCTGGGCGGAATATTAGGTCAGTTTGTTTCCAAGTGAGGGGGTATATACGTGCTCTTTTGTTGAGTTGTGAACTGCTATAGCTCCGAATTCAAAACGGAAGCACAATGTCTTGAACATAGAGACATAACTTAAAATATTGAGCCGTCTCGCAAAGGGAGAAAGTGGAGCGTCTCTAGCACAGTTTCACAATGTTGAAAAGTCAACAATTTCGGACATAGAAAAAGCATCGAAACCATTTAAATTTTGCGTGAAAGCTTGACTCAGAGGATGGCTCGAAATAAAGAAAAATCATAAGGGAAGCAAACGATGTTGTTCTTAATCGTGCACTTGTGGTTTTCACAAAGAAGGAGCGAAGGGACCCGATATCGGGCCCTCTGTTGTGCGAAAAAGCTCTGGAATTTAACGAGAAATTAGGCGGTTCAGCTGATTTCAAAGCTAACACTGGTTGGTTAAAAAACTTTAAATCGCGTCACGGGAACTGCAGATGGAAGGTGAATCATTGTCTGTCGATAAGAATTCTGCCCACAAGGTTAAGGAAACATTTTTGCATATTCAAATATTTACACATATTCGTATAGTGCCCGGTTTCATATACTGTATAGGTCGCATTCGGTTTGCGGTTATCCGAACAATGGCGTATTTGAACTGTGTCCGGTCCCAATGGATTCGGATAAAAGATGTTCTACTGTACTCAATATCACGCTACCGTTATTTATCTCAAACGTCAAAGGCTAAAATGAAATGCATTTCTCAGTTCACAATATAATGGCGTCCTTGAACGTAGCTGAGCAGATATAGATATTGTGATATTTACAATTTTTTAAAGAAGACGCAGGTGAAGTAATTCTTGGATTAATAAATCGAAGTTACGAGGATTTTTACGGTAAGATCCCATTCCGGCAGTTATACAATTGCACTGCACATATATGTCTCACTATTTCTAAATCTTTTCATCTCCAAATGTTTTTTCAATGAAATTGAGTCTTACTTTGACCATACCTTTCAAAACCATTTAGTCCATCAAAAAGAACTTTTACAATTCTTTGATTTGTGATTCGAATTTCCTACGAATTCTAGAACTTTAATAGTTAAACGAGTTTAAGTCAGATCTCCTTTTGTGTCATATCTTTAAAGAAAAAAGTAGAATATCCTGGTTTTTCTCGAAGCATTTATTCAAGACTTTAATATAATCGAAAATTTTTCCTTTCTAAGGTATTCAATCGAAACTAAACTAAACAAAACTCAATTCAAATTGAGATAAATTCTTTTTCCGCCTAACTTCCAATCTTTTGAAATGGATTCAGAAGTAAAAGTTTTTCCATCAGAAGAGCTGTAAAGAAAAATCTAAAAATAAATTGGGACCAACCGAGCGAAATTTCTTATCAAAAAATACTACAAAAATTTTGAATTGAAAGGGAAAATATGCTTGGATTCGTTTTATTGAAAATTCAATGGAAATTTTTTTTAAGTTGTTTCAGAAAAACTACAGTAAAGTGGATAAAAGTCAAAGAAAACCAAAATATATAGTAGTCAATTTTTAATATCTGAATTATTACATTAAATATAATAAACACTTACATAAAATAGTTACCGAGAATTCTTTAGCCCTATCTCTGTATTTTCCATATAGTTATTTAGAAGAATTTCAAATATTGTTACCACTCTTGTAATTAATAACTGTAGCTGACTATCCAAATCAGCAGCAGTGCCCTCTAGCGACCTACCATCTTTTTTAAAGGCCAGGTGAGGAGACAACGTGGTCGCTATGTTTAGCCACCCATGTTCTTTGCCCACAATTTTTGTAAACAATATGTGTTGTCTTTGTGTAACATAATTCAAATTAATAAATAATTGTTACACTAATGGATGCTTCATTAAACCCAACCCCGAATTTTCTACATTTAGTTTAATCTTTAACGCCCAATGCTTTACAATCCCTATGTTTAAAAAATATGATTCATTCACTTCAGGAAAATGGTATCTGGTGGGAAAGATGCAACTCTGAATTCTGCCTAATGTTCAGAAAGCCAGATGTTGTCCCTTTCATTAAAATAAGTCGACTCAATTGGACTGGGCATGTTACCTGTATTCTGAAGTAACATTCTGAAAGAAATTTTCTCGGGCAAACCCCGTAACACTAGAAGAGGAAGCCCTAGACTTCGATGAATAGATGCAGTAGAGGAGGATTGTCTGGTCCTTAAAACTAAGAATCAGGAGTAAAGATTACAAGTAGAGGAGGTTGGAAACGTTTGGTTCAGAAGGCCTTAGTCCATCCTGGGCTGTTGCGCCTTGGATGATGAT
>BMAV01008873.1:429070-441877 GCA_019973955.1 Trichonephila inaurata madagascariensis | reverse complement strand
AAACAAACTGACCTAATATTCCGCCCAGATGTTTACCAAATCACACAACAGAAATTCCCCAAATATCCCTGACCTTGGGTTTTCCCGTCACTTTTGGCCTCACGTGAAACAACTGTTGAGCATTGCACTGTTCGAAAACGTATTCATACACAGTACATGTAGTTGACAAAAAAAAAAACTGGTTCGGAAATTTGACGCTCCGGATAATAAACGTTTGGATAAACAACGTTCTACTGTATTTTTTTTTCCTTCGTCGGGCCGATAGGTGAGTATTGAGTATGATTTCAATCGTAAGTAGAATTTAGACTGATGCACGTCATGTGCCATAGGTTACTTTTAAATTGAAGACATTGCGGAGGTCTTCACCAAAGGACCCATTTCCTGTTAGGGAACTAATGACGTCTCAATGGTCAAGTAGTTTCACGTGGGAAAGTATATCCTAGACTTAACACCCTGACTCTTATGTTCTAAGGGAAGTCAACCCTTGACCTCCCTTGATCCAGCCGTCAGTGAGATGGCCCGCACAGTTCCCCCGACAACCACCGGCTTCAAAGACCCCGCGAGAGGGGGACTTGGACCAACAGTGGAATAGTTATCCTGGCAACGTCCAAACAGAAGTGGTTCTACATCACGTGTCCCTTTTGTGGGCGTGACGTATTCCACCTTTAAAGAGACACCTAAAGGGAAAACCCAGAGAGACTCGATACAGTAATGAGCTTCACAGAAACTAGAGAGACACTTCTACGCTAGTGGTCTTCTAACTGTTTCAATTCATGGAACCCTTAGAACTTGAACGGGCTTTCGGGGAACCCCTAGAACTAGAAAGTGTTTTCATGGAACCCCATTCCATGCACATATTTCGAAGAATATATATCTAAACTATATTTAAAGTAGAACAACATATTACATGCACTTTATGTAAAGGCAGTTATAAGAAGTATTGCATTTATTATTAAAAAATTCTAATCTAATTTGTTATAATATAATTTACTTGCTGATAATATTAATCTGTGATCCAAGTGTCACGTATCCTTGCATTATATTTAGTATCTGAGATATGTGCTTGCTTTTTTTTTTCACTCAAACTGTCGAAGTCTAGATCAATTGAGATTAAATGTGGGATATCGCATTACATTAGTTTGTTTTCATAATTTATTTTTGTTTCCACTCATGCTGGGAAATATCTTACAATTAAATACATTGCTCTGAATTTACAACCTAAAATTTAGAAGCTACTCGTGCTTAAATTTAGAGTTTAACATCGAATCCATTGATAAATTGTTTCCTCTCCTTCACATTATAGGGTTTTTTTCGACAAATGCACAAAAAAAGGGGCATTTTCCATTAAAAAACTATTTAGTTTTGATAGACATTGGGATAACTAACGAGCATAAGGTTATCTCGTGGAACCAGAGATAGTAAATAATAGAATATTCACAATCTGGTAGGAGTGAGGGAATATTAACGTTGGGGGCTACACGGGGGCTTTTGGCGACGGACCTCGTCATTTTGTCACGAGAGATTTAACGTGCATCGTTCCCCTACACGGTGGATCTTGAGTGGTAATGAGCTCGATCTCGCGACATGCCAGCCACCTTGATCACTAGGCTACCGCGATTACCAGAGAAAATGGCTAAAAATCTCGTAATGATGTTTTTCGGGCAACTTCGGATGTGCAAATTGAAATCGGACAAAAAGCATTTTAAAAAAAAGCCTTACGGTACAAAAAAAAATCGTAACTTAATACCGTTATTTTTTTAGTAATTAATATTTGAGAGTGAAGTCATACTTTTTGGAAAGCCGGTATAAGCAGTATTTATAGTCCCGATTATACAGGGTGAGTATAAATGATGGACCCGATTTTAAAAAATCCTTTTATCGAAATTACTGCACACATTAAAATAAGTGATACATGAATGTAAAGAGAAATATATCGGTTTTTTTTTCTGTTACAAATGTTCGATGCGTGACTCTCTTGTGACACTGCCTACGTCCAATCTGTAATCCAGCTCATTCCATACATTTTGCAGCATCACCCTATCAATGGTTCGCATTGCTGTACAAATGCTTACTTGTCCTCCTCTGTTATTTTTTGTGTCGACTGCAAATAATACGGCTTGAAATTTAATTTTTTTCGTAAAATTTTCCATACCGTTTTCTGGGGCATTTCACGATCACAGGCGACAACTCTCGTAGACTTTGAACAAAATGGCTTCATCCTCTCCACTGCTGCTTCTAAGACGCTTGGCTGGCCGCTGCTTTTCTTTGTACTCAACCTGTTTCCATAAATTGACAATACTATCTCAGAATTCTCTTTTTGGTTGGTGCTTCTTTTCCTTAGCAATTTCTGTTTGCATCTAAATAATTAAAAAAAAATCTGTGCATACTCTGATACACAAAAAATCTTCTCTGTCATGGTCATCATGTATGGATTTCAATCACAGCGATCTTGAATGTGCTGTTGATCATTGGTGGAAAAAAATTTGGCCTGTTTCTCTTTCTTAACATTCACCTATCACTTACTGGAACATATGCATCAAGAATATGGTTTTTTAAAATAGGGTCCATCATTTGTACTCACCCTGTATTTTATCTAGTTTAAACCATCCGGTAATGAAATGTGCTAAATTTTACAATGAAATAAGAGTATGTAAAATTTAATTATCAACTTAATACATATGACAGGAAAAATTACATCTTGAAATTTATAATTATACTTTAAGATGGAAATGTCACAGACAAGCAGATATTTCTACAAAATTAAAATACTTTCTAACTTTAATTTTTTAAAAAATGTCATTTCTGTAAAAGGAAAAACGGACAAAGAAAATCTTTTTTTATTTTGGAAACGTTTTTTTATGATTCATTAAAAGATTAAAACTTCTACCTACACATTTTTGCACTAATATATTTTCAAGAATAAACCCAGACTGGTCAGGAATTAACTTTTTTCTCGTTGAAGCTTTCTCTCGTTTAAAAACGCAGTTCCGTGTGTTAGAGTAATCAAAAAATACCATATTCTAAATTAAACTAAAGTCTTATCTTTTGGAAACACAGAGAGAGAGAGAGAAGAATAAGACTTCTATTAACAAATTACCTTCCAACTCACACATTTGAACTCGTGCTTTTAATTAACACATTTAAAATCTTGCGTTTTGTGTTCCTTTATTTCGGTTTATCGCCTGTTTGCTTAAATACGAGAGATCAGTTGTTAATATTCCGTGTTCATTCCTTTTCTCTCTATATATAAAAAAGTTTTTGTGTGATGCTGTAATAAATTTATTTATACATAAGGTATAGTTAGTAAAAATGTGTCGTAAAAACATTGATTACACTGATGACGAGCACCAAGAACGATTTGCGTAGGGCTCCCTCTACCTTGCAGCACTTTCTCGAAAAATCAGCTTATGCCATAGATCGTGATGTTATAGATTTCTCCAAGATTTCCAGAGGCATTCATAGGGTCGCCAAAAAAATGGTCATTCTATTTGGCCTCCAAAAATGATGCCAACTTGGCTATATCGCCAATAGAACTACATAATACAGAATGAGCACAAAAGAGTTAAAAAATCATATTATGGAAACTATTGCATAAATTGTAATAAGTGATACATGAGAATGTAAAGAGAAATAGACCAAATTTTTTCTCCCCAATGATTGGGGGCTGTGGTAGCCTAGTGGTTAAGATATCGGAACATGGCAGACATGTTATGAGTTCGAGCCCAGTACCACTAAAGACACGCCGTGTAGGGCAGCAATGCACGTTAAATCTGTCGAGAGCTGAAACTTCCTCCCGTTGGTATGGTGTGGTAGTTAGGAGAGGGGATGCCAGCTCAGGTGTCATCCACGTCAGTTGACCATGGTTCAAAATGACGTGGGCCGTCGTCAAAAGCCCTCGTGTATCTGGACAGTGCGACGTTAATATTCACTCACTCATTCACTCACTCTCATCAATGATCAACACGTTGCAGCACATTCAAGGCTCTATGATAAGAAATTCAAACGTGGTGGCAAAGAGTTATGGCCTACGAAAGTTGTCGTCTATTAACTTAGAATGCCCCAGAAAAAGGTATGAACAATTTGGCAAAAAT
This sequence comes from Trichonephila inaurata madagascariensis, assembly GCA_019973955.1. Classification (NCBI taxonomy): domain Eukaryota; kingdom Metazoa; phylum Arthropoda; class Arachnida; order Araneae; family Nephilidae; genus Trichonephila; species Trichonephila inaurata. The sequence continues at coordinate 437,786 of BMAV01008873.1, read as the reverse complement.
AATTAAATTTCAAGTCATATCGTTTGCAATGGACGCAACAAATGTCAGAGGCCGACAAGCATCATTTGTGCAGCATTAAAAACCATTAATAGAGTGAAGCGTCGCTCAGCCAGTAGGGTGGCTCGGCTTGTAACCGAGTGGGTTCGGGTTCGAATCCCGAGTCAGACAGGGTTGTATCTTATTCGGGAAAGAAGTCAGTCTTTTGCTTGTAATGGATTCCCGTCTCGAAAGGAAAGCAGCGCACCCCTTCTTGTTATATGCTGGAATCATCATCTGTAATAAATGTGTATATTCTTCTGTTGTATTGTATGATTCTGTTCATCTTCACTTGTATTTCATATGTTCCCAGGATAAAAAAAAACACACACACACACAACAACAACAACAATAGAGTGAGGCTCCAAAATGCAAGGAACGAACTGGATCACAGATCAGACGTGTCACAAGAGGGTCACACATCGAACATTAGTAACTGAAGAAAAACACTCGGTCTATTTCTCTTTACATTCACGTATCACTTATTGTAATATGTGCAGGAATTTTTTTCGATAATAGGATTTTTTAAAATCGAGTCCATTTTTTGTTCTCATCCTGTACTTGTAAATAAGAGTTTTATAATCCGAGCGATAAATTTGAACAATTCTATAATTTATACAATGGGGGTCGGTCGCACCCTTAAAATAAAATATAAAAGTTGTGACGGGGCTTTACGGATTTTTTTATTAATTCTCTTGGGGAATCTTTTGGGCCATCCATTGAGTTATTTCACAGCCATCCCTCTCAAGAAGAAACTTTGATATGCAGATTAACTGGTATATATATAGAGTGGAAGTTTAGTAACCGGTGAAGAAGGAGGAAAGAAGCTGAGTTTCTGAACGCAGTGCTGTTACGGTAAGGATAGGAATTAAGATGCGTGATCATAGGACAGACTTAAGCTATTCAAATAAAATAAGGAAGTTAGAATTCCTAATATAATTTTGAGGCAAGTTGAACTATTAGTATTTCATGCGCGTATCCACATAGGCATTTAAGCTATAGTTATATCACTCTGGATTTTCCCTCTATAGTAAGCTTGTCTTTGATTTTTATATTTGATAATAATAAATTGGATTTCTCATGGCTATCTTGGGGCATCAGTCCTTACCACCTACAGATTTAGGTCGAGTATATGCAGAGATGGCTTCCCCGGGTGGGAGGCTATCATACAGTTTGTAATGTACAGTATTGATAATCGGTTGAAGGATGAAGCTCCAAGAGAGATATCGGTGACGGACCACGTAATTTTGATCCTCGGTCAAGTGACGAAGGTGACATTTACATTTAAGCTACTCTTCAAACACTTCAGATTTAACATGTATCCCCCCATCTCTACGTGACAGGTCTTCAGTGGACCCAAACCTGTCACTCTACGACGCCGGCCATGAGTCCACGAACATAGCTACTCGGCTGCAGTAGCCTGATTTACATATTAAACATATGAGCAAAATGTGGAAGAACAGACTCACTTTCTCCTCAAGGTGAAGAAGGGAAAGTCATTCTGTCTGTGTTTTTGGAACTATCGTGTACGTCATTTTAACAGGCTGCCTGGAGATTGATAGATTGAATATTAACGTCGCACTGTTCAGCCACACGAGGGCTATTGGCGGCGGACCACTTCATTTTGAACCATGGTCAAGTGACCTCATGACACCCCTCTCCTAACTACCACACCAACGGGAGGTCATTTCAGCTCTCGACAGATTTAACATGCATCGCTGCCCTACACGGCGTGTCTTGAGTGGTACTGGGCTCCAACTCGTGACAAGGCAAGCCACGATCCGATACCTTAACCACTAGGCTGCCTGGAGAAGAAACAGGCCATCACACGTGTGCCTATACTTTATATTTCTGAACAAATATGATGCTCTGATCAAGAAATGGTGCGGTATGATTACCACAAGGCGTCCGTCTTCTTGCAAATGCCAATTCCTATGAAGGAACGGTTAAGAAATCACAGCGATGAGGCTTTGAAATGTTGTCACATATTCACCCTATCTTGCTTCAAATGACTTTTTCTCCCCCCATCCCTCGAGTACTCAAAAAGTCACTGCGGGACCGATGATTAGACAACAAATGATGTCACTCAAAAAGTGAATCAATGGCTTAGAGTCTATTAGAGTATAATATAATGACCTTCGAAAGGTCAAGAAGAGAGCTGGGAGAAATGCATAACTGTGGAGGGTCCCTATGTAGAGAAGTCTTACGAATAACAAATAAAAATTAAATGTTTATCTCGATTATTTTGTAGTAATCGAAATTATACCATATCATATGGTTAGCAGAGATATGTTTAACTATTTTCTGAATATTCCAAACACAATGACTAAATTTAAAAAAAAGTATTCTAATTTTTATAATGATAGAATATCTAAACCGTAACTTCATACAGATATAATACTGTACAGAATTTTTCGCACATCTATTCTATACATATAAATAAAAATGAAGTGTCTGTAATTTGAAATTAATAGCTTTTTACTAAATGCATTTAAAAGTATATACGGTACTTATATGAAAAAATCAATTTTTAAAATTTTTGTCTGTTTTTCTGTTTGTTCCAGCTAATCTCTAAAACGACTGAATCAATTTTAACGGAACGTTTACTGGCAGATAGCTAATGTTATAAGGAGTAACTTAGGCTACTTTTATTTTAGGGGAAAAAATTAGGGTTCCGATTTTACACTATTTTAAGCGTTTATTACACAAAATTTGTAACAACGTGTTGCTTTTGCTAAGCAGGTAGTTGTTTTCAAAAATCGACCCATAAGAAAGTTACGGGGCGTCATAAATAATAATAATAATAAATTCAGCTATTATATCTTAAGACTTAAAATTTAGCGAACATGGTTTTTTTTTTGTTCAGCTGAGATATGCAAAAAGCTTTTCTTTTCTTTCTTTTTTTTTATTTAATTTACAATTCACATAAAATTAACTCATTAAAAACTCTTTTATCCTTCAGTCTGTATTGTTTAATTTTTAAATTCATCCGTGCGAAGAACGGGTATACCAGCTAGTTTATATACATGCACGTTAATACTACAATTACCCTAAAAATCCAACTTTGTTAAATTCGCGGTTGTTTTTCAACAACATCACAAAGAACATAAAGCACATATAATTCAATTAAATGGACATGATCAAAGAAAAGTATTGATAAAATTTTAGATTATCTATGTATATAGTATATAGGAAAAAAGGGATTCACTCATTCATTATGAGATCTCCAGCACTGTTAGACATACAGACGGCAGTCATGTTTCTTTTGTTGAACTGAGCTCCGCTAAGGATGTCCCAAGAGATAATGCAGTGGCTCTTATAGGCAAAAACTCCCCAGTTTGAAGCATAAGACCTACAGACTTTAAATTTGGCTAGCTCTTGTTTCTTTTGTTGAGTAAGGCTCCGCACAAAAAAGATTTTTTGGAAAACTCCCAAGGGGTGAGGTGTTACGATGTCGTATAAGATAAATATTCTTCCATTTTTGAAAATGAGTCCTGTACTTTTTAAATCAAGAGACGAAGACTATAATAAAATGTTTCTGATAGAATTTGAAAGTTTAATGTTAGATAAATAACTTTAAAAAAACAAAACAATTTTCATAGTCACATAACATAATGAAATACCCAGCGGAATGGAAAAGTAAAAGCTAGAAGGTTATGAATGCAAAAAATTAACTCTTAATACCATAATCGGTTTTCTTAATGCTGTACATTTTCTTCGAATAATTAGCGAAAATTCCTTTTTAGAAACAAAGAATTACTTTTCGATCCTTTTCTATTGGTGTAAAATAGATCGCCTCAGTTATTTGTGCTTCTTTTAACAATACTATTCAAAAGTAAATTTTAAAAATAGTTTAGCAATTTCCCCTTTTCCAATTCTAATAAAAAACTTAAATCACGTTTTCAAACCATAACACGAAATATTGCACTTTTCGTAAGGCAGATATCATTAATAGAGAATGGTTTCGAAGTTGAAAACTATAGACTAGATATATAAAACTATTATGGATCAATATTTGAAAAACAAACTGGAAGGCATGCGAAAGTAGACACACGGTAGCAAACGAAACTGATACAAGTATCCAAAAGTCTATAAGTTAAAAATACCATAACGACAAATATAAAATGTATTTATTGTTGTACAAATGCAAAACTTTTCATGCAATCTAAAAATAGCTTAGATTTTCAACCAAACTGACCTTTTTGGGTACTAGAGGACTTCAGTAAAATATTTTGTGGGGGTGAAAAAAGATAGCATTCCTTTTTACTTCTCCAACTTCAACAATTAAACTTTCATGGTGTTTATTTTGAGAATGTTTTCAAAAGATTCACTGTCATTTATATCTCGTAACCAGTTAAAGTATGTATTCGTCGTATGTCGTTATTACACATAAGGCAATTTTTAGATAAATAAAACCAAAACTGCGAACATTTCAACAGCATGTAGCAAATACATATGAATATTCATCTAGAAGATATATTTTTTCCAGAATTAAAATATAATTAGACAAAAAATAAGTTCAAATGTAAGCAATTTTCTTGTATGAAGGTTTGAAATGATATCCTTGTTGAGCTACTCGATAATCTTTGGCGATGGTCACTTCGCTAAAATGACGAGGACAATACATGAGCTCATATGTCTCTTCTTCCTATAATTCCCATTCCCCTCTACAGGTGAGTTCTGAACTTATGTATGTAAGCAGGGGCGCGTAACGAAGAATATTAAGGCACCCATGCAAAGTCTAGTTTTTGACCCCAAGCTGTACTTGGCGTCAGTCAGGCTTTGGGCCCCCCGCGATACTGGTATTGCTACTGTATGTAAATTATAAAAGTTAAAACTCCGCAATGTTTATTGACGGCTGATTAATTGGTTGCTTACTAAAGACACTTTGCAAAAACACAAGAGCTACTAGAGCGATGAACCCAGTCATATGAACCGCAACCAACAGCCGAGAGACACGCCTGAGCAAGCCCCCAACTCTCCAAGATTCCACACCTATTCAACTGGAGGACATTGATCCTCGATAAACACGATCCTTCTACACTGCGGATCTCAGCAGCACCAGTACTCAAACCAAAGATTCGTCAACGCTGAACTCGAGTTCGAGATAATAACCCCTCGATGACTACGACCACTGGTCTTTGACGAAACTAGCACTCGAAAGGAAAGTTCACTAAAACTTCGCTGCTAATTATATAACGGTGATGTTTGATTCCTTGTTATCGTTGTAGTTCGAAGCTACTCGTTGACTATTGGTGACGTTTCTCTCTCTTGTATTATTTTAATCTCAACCAAATGACGAGGTTGACACCAGAACTCGCATTCTACTCTCTATTAGTAACAATTAGGTAATGTGACCGTGGACTGAGAGGGCCGTGGGTAGCCTAGTGGTCAAAGCATTGGACTCCAGACCGGAAGGCCTGGGTTCGATGCCCGATGCCACCAAATACCCTCCGAGTACACATAGAGTACGTGCTCGTTAAATCAGAGGGTCCGAAAGACTTGTGGGCTGAATTACGAGTGCAGGGGACTGGAGAATATTTCTCTCCCCTTCAGTTCTATGCCAAAATTGTGGAGGTGGAGATAGTTGGTGTCGCCATCTATCGTCCCTTTCGCCGAGTTAATTCATACTGTCACCTGTATGGTGCTCAGGGCCTAGGCCAATGACAGGCGTACTTCTAACCCCTTGCCATGATGAATTTCGTGGGTCTCGTTCTGACTACGTCAGACAGGTGGCATTAGCCACAACAACACACAACACAACAGGTAATGTGACGTTTGGAAAAATTAATGGTAGCGGGAGAGGTAAGAAATTAAATAATTTATTTACGTCACGGCTATTAATTACAGTATTTACTTTTAAATAGAAGTTATTCATACTACTGAATTTTCAACACTACAGAATATGGTATTTGCGAGGGAGGAGGTCTTCTTGGTATTTCAAACGGACTGCCTTTTCATACTCTTGAGGTCGCCTATCTTAGACCTCGAATTTCAGTCGAGGTTCCGGCCCGTGGGAGGAATGGTATTTTTCTCATGGCCATCAGTTACCGGGGTGATGTCAGATGAAAAGACCCCGCAATATTTAGGGATACACGTTTGCATGGTAACAGTATTATGCTATCCACATAAAGAAGTCGATTTTGCCTCTATGGGACGCGAAAACGTCACAGTAAGCAGATAACGTGTATGTGTCTGTGTGAATTATTTGTTTTATTAATACCGATTTTAAACAAAGGTGAATCATTTTAAAATACTTATTTGATATAATGTACCACAGATTTACTCTGTATGAAACCAAATCGAAAATTTTTGATATGTTATTGTTACAAATGTCACCTGTCTGACGGTGTCAGATCGAGGCCTATGAAATTCATCGAGGCAAAGGGCTAGAAGTACGCCTGCCGTTAGCCGTAGCTTTGAGCACCATACAGGTGACAGTACGATTTGGTTCGTTTTCACCCCAATTTTGAGGGAGAACATCCTGAAGGTGACCAGGGGCCTCCTACTTCTCTTCCACTAACCTCCCGAGAGGACTTGCCACTCGACGAATATTCAGAGTACCCCCATGCCGCAAAGGCACGATACACTGACAAACATGCATGCCTTCTCCGGGATTCGAAACCAGGTCTAACGTCACTAACTACTCTACTGGATGGGCGGTATTTTATGCTACATTAAAGCTGTATTGTTCATTTTGTGTTTCATTACTGTCTACTACAAAGCAATACGAAGGCATTTGGTGACGGGCCCCAGAACTTCAAACTTCGTAGAAATGAAGGCGACACCTGTGCACCACTCTAAATGCTTCTACACCCTATCAACGTGAGGACTTAGAGTTTCACATGCATTAGCCCCATTGACACAGGAAGGTCAGGAAGAAGTATCAGGATTCTAAGCCAGGAGACTACAGAAACAACGTGGTTCGTACCTATGAGCCCTTTGTTATTGTCGTCTATAATTAAAATTTTATAAATGTGGTATAAAAAACATTGCATAAGTCTTAAAATTCAAAAATGTTTTATTCTACGCCTTTTGTTCCGAAATTTCAACCAAGTTAACTTATTTTTTTTCTTCTCAAACCTTAAATAAGAAATAAATATTTTAATATTCCTGGGTCTTTTACTCTTTTAAAAAGATTTACTTCTTCGTAGAAGGTTTTTGATTCATTTTTTTACGTTATGTGAGACTGAATTCCAAAAAGAAAATCGCGTTTGCCGTTAACTTCTTAAGAGAATAGATTAATAAAATATTATAAATATTTAGGATGAAGAAAGCTTTTGGGCATTTTCTTATGGCTCAAAGAAATATTCAATATTTTTTTTTTCAAAAAAAATTTAGCTTAAACATCTGAAGAGCAGGCTCTTCATCCATTTTCAATGAGTGCGTTTATATATATATTTTAAGGGTTTTATTCGCAAAACACTTTTACCATTTATCTTTTTATTTCTGTTTTTATCCTGCACTCAATAAATCTATTTAAATGCAAAATTCATAAATAATGTATAAGGCTGTATATTTGATTGTAATTCAAATCAAAAATAAATCCTTCGTGGGAAAAGAAGTAATTTCACTTCAACGCAAACACGTAGGCAAAATTTAGTGACTGATAAATTGAAGAAAAACACCAATTTACGATTTGTTTTGATTTACGTCACATTTTAAATATGCACAAGAGCTATTGGCAACGAACCAAATAATTTTCAACCATGGTCAAGTGACGAGGACGACACTTGAGCTGGAATCCCCCTCTTAAAGCTTCAATAGTATCCAATGCGAATGAGTGAATATTAGGGTCGCACTGTTCAGCTACACGAGTGCTTTCGGCGACAGAACTCGTAATTTTGAACCATGGTCAAGTGATGAGGACGATACCTGACCTGGCACCCCACTCTCCTAACTACCACACGAACGGGAGGACATTTGAGCTCTCGACAGATTTAACGTGCATCGTTGCTCTACACGGTGGGTCTTTTGTGGTACTGGACTCGAGCTCCTGACATTCCTGCCAGGATCCGATACCTTGACCACTAGAATACTGCGGCCACAGGTATCCAATAGCATTCATGGTACTTATTTATTTTAAGAATAATGCACCAACTCTTTGAGTGGTAATGACGTAGATACGTCATTGAAAATGTGCGCTTAAGGTACCCGACTACGTTCGGAATCGTGATTTTGAAAAAGCGTATAAATGGATAATATTTATCATATATAGTGTCACTCATATTAGAAAATGTATATAAAATTGTTTTAAGAATAGCATTACAATAAAAAATTATTTAAGTATAATATTTTGACAAAAAATGAACATAGAATAACCCATTTTCAAAATATTCTCCTTTTGTAAAAAATGCTTCTATTATAATATTATTTTGCCTGTATATAGCTCAGACCTCTGTACAGAGGCTCAACTAGAATTTTTGAAAAACACTCACTTCCAAAAGTTAAGCACGAAGATGTAAATGCAAAAAAATCAACAAATACTGCTTTGATTGACACAAAATTTAGCAGTAAAGTAGCATATATATTTATACATAAAACAAAATCAATAATTATATGCAGAAATGAAAACAATATTAAATTTTTTTAAGTTATCAGATAATGTCATACTGGAGACTTAAACAGAATTATGTATAAAGTGAAAATAAACAGCATAAAATGAAAAAAAGGACATTAA
>BMAV01008873.1:416011-428388 GCA_019973955.1 Trichonephila inaurata madagascariensis | reverse complement strand
GAGGTACCCGGGCATACAGTCCATTCATATGTAATCTTCGGCGTACAGTAGCTGCAGATATAGCCTTACCAATGGACGCTGTAACCATAGATGTCACACGCGTGGAGGTCGCTCTGCGATTCCGCTTGGCTACAATAGCAATATATCGATCTTCTGAGGGGGTTGTAACCTTTGAGCGACCATCTACGGGCCTTCGGACAACTGTCTGTGTGGTTTGGAATTGTTTCCATAAACGTGAAATTACAGAATGATGAACGCTGAAGAAAAGAGCAACATCTGTGATCGACTGTCCTGCTTCAATGCTCCCCACAGCATGCCAGCGCTCAGAATCTTCCATTTGTCTTCTGGAAGTCATAGACACACGTATGTCTTGAAAACAAATTGTACGAAAGTTCTAAACACCTTCTATCAGCACTTACAATCAACTTCTGTAACCCTTCATAAAGCTGGCTTCTTATAAGACTGCCCTTTTTGCATATTTCTTGACATGAAAGCACGATTGGCTGTTACCTAACATATTTGCATACTACCATTTACCTCTGCAGCGAATTGCATCCTCTTCAATTCTGAGTGGCTTCCGGAAATTAGCATTTTCCTCTCCGTGCTTCATCATCATCGCTGTTGTCACTGGGCATACGGCTCGCAGAGCGAGCCCTTATCCCATATCGTAGCATATTAATGGTGCCTGTGGTAGTAGCGTCCTTGCTGAGAGGGAACAATCTGATTGGTTGAAAGAGCGAGGAAAGAAAGCGTGGTTAACTGGTGCCTGGAGTTGTGAGCAGAATGGTGGTGAGAAGTGGAAAAATTTCATCCTTGAGTGGGTCAAAGCCTGGCTTTTTTGACTGGCTAAGGGGGGTGAGTGAATTGGCATTGGATTGGCTGCCCTGAAGTTTATGAGAGGAATACAGCATGGGGAAGTTGCCTGTGTGGGAGCTATATACAAACTAAATAATTAAGTTAAATAAATGAAATTTAGCAGTTCATTTGCCAAAAGGCAAATGAAAGAATTTGGTGTTAAGGTGGGTTATAAGAGTCAAGAAGAATTCTCCTTGGTCTCTTAGTATTGTCATGAGGCGTATAGTTTTCTAAATTGAGGATGTGATAATTATTAGTGAGTGGAAGAGAATCAAAAAATTTGGAGCTATTTTCTTAATAAAATTTTTAAAGGTTGGGAGTTTAAGTGCTTTATAGATATCACAGAGTTTCTCATATACATATTCGCACGAACAATCATGCGAATATTTTAATTTTGCGATATTTCAAGCATTTTAATATTATTATTTGCAGCATATCTCCACACAGGACAACTGTAACTCATGATGGGCCGCAAAACGGCTGTGTAGAGAAGTACCTTGTTTTCTACTGTCATGTTAGAATTCCGGCAAATTAGGGGGTATATTAATCATAGTGCGTTCCGGAATTTATTTCGCGCATGTGAGCAGTGTTGTTTCCATGTGAGTTTATTGTCGAGTAACAAGCCTAAGTATAAATTGTGTTTTGAGACCATTGTAGTGGTGTGGAATATAGTGTTGGTGGGGTTGCAGATTTTCTCTACTCCGTGCTTAACTTTTGGAAGTGACTATATAACTTAGAAGTGGGTTTATCCATGTCATACGACAACAGAGAGGGAAAATTTTAAGAAAAAAACGCCGATCATTATTTCAATTGGTTGTAACACATAAAATAATGTGAATTTTTCAAAACTCATAGTTGAGCCTCTGTACAGAAGTCGGAGCTATATTCAGGCAAAATATTACTATAATAGAAATATTTTTGACAAAAGGAGAACATTTTGAAAAAAGGTTATTCTAAGTTAATTTTTTTGCCGAAGTATTGTATTTAAATAACTTTTTTTTGTCAAAATGTCCTTAAAACAATTTTATACATGTATTCTAATCTAAGTGACACTAAATATCATGAAAATTATCCATTTATGCGCTTTTTAAAAAACACGGTTCCGAACATAGTCGGATACCTAAAGGTGGTATGAACGTTTTTTTTTTCGTTTTGTGTTTTTAGCACCTCAGGTGATAAAGCCGTTAATGTACGTCAGCCACTGAGGTTTTGCAGAGGGGTAGGGTCATAATTGGCAGCCAATAGTATTGTTAGGCGGATGGGGGTTCCAAGATTTTATGCAAATCAGTCGCAAAGAACAAGACAGTTCTTCAGGAGCAATGGCCTAGCGCACCTAGGCCGTCTGAAGAGCCCTGATCTCCCGTACTGTAGAGATAGTACTTAGCTATGTACCAGTGGTGAGCAGGAGGCTTTCGCCAAGTTAGATTCATTTTAACTCTGTGAAGTGAATGAATTTCAGAATGGGTCAGGGAGATCACAACCCCTACTAGCCAGTTCATCAGGGGTCGCTTCCAGGCGCACCCCCATACGACGATATCCACTGGAGACACACTTGTTTCCTCGGACCAAACCTAGCCAAATTGGAAATAATATTCACACCAGTACTGTCCATATTCCTTAGCCAACTAAGGGAAATAAATGACTGTTTTTATGTTTTTAAAGAATATTCACTTGACCAGAATTTAAATAAATTATAGTTTAAAAAAACTAGAAAACACCATTTTATAGTTAATCGAACTAATTTGTGTAACTTAATCATTTAGTTGCCAAATCTAGAAATGGGATCTGAAAAGTGAAAATCGTTAATCCTGATGATCCTGGTCAAGACAATGGTGGAACAAAATTATTAAATTATTGTATTGTCATCGGTCCTGGACAAGTGAGCAAAATTTCAAAAATTAAACTGACCTTTTAAAGTGGATAAAAATTAAGTTCAAAGATTCCGTTACATACAAGTGAAGCTTATAAAAGGACGTTAAAAAAATGGTAGGAATATAAAAAAACTCACTACAGGGGATCATCAACAGGAAAGCTAACCTACCACTCAAAGGGAAGAATAATAGAATTAATAATTAATAGGAATTAATGTTGGGGTTACTTAGAACATGGCAAAATGGAATTTTTGTTTTTTTTTAATCTTTTTAAAAAATATAGTATTTCCCACACAAGATATGTCTTGATTCTTTTCAAAAAAAAGTTTCCGCTGTCAAAAAATGCTTTTTTCTTTTTCTTTTTTTTCAAATTTTCGTAAATCGGCTTTCATTCAATATCTGACTTTTACAAAAATTGTCAAGAAAACAAGCGTTTCAAAGGCATTCAATCCAATGCTATCAATATACTTCGTATTAATCAAAACAAGGCTTCCAAATTCACCACTTACAATGAAGGATCCACTTTGACTCTTGCTCCAATCTCGTTGTTCATTTGCGTCCTCATTGGATAATGACTCCATTAGCGCCCCTCTCATTGGACCGAATTAAAAGCGAGTGCGACTCTCATTACGTGCTCGAAAGGTTCGCCGCCCCGATTTAATAAGTCTTCGCCGTGACAGAGGGTAAAAGCAATTACTTTTCACGTCATGTTTCGCACGGAAGTTTTGATTATGGGGCTCAAACAAGGGACTAGTGTGGAGGTTGTAGAAATGCTCGTAATACTCAAAAATAAATTGCTCGCGATTACGTGTTTATTGTAAATGTAGAATGACCTTTGTTTGCTGATGTGCAGTGTAATTTATCAGGAAAATTGTTTGGTACATGTTTCAAGTGAATGAATTTTTCGCTAGTAATCCACGCTTCAATTTGTTAGCGACGCATGGCATTGTAATTACACTGTCCGGCCTCCAGAAGAAAAACAAGTAATGTATAAAAAAGTTAATTTCTATTTAGATTAACAGAGAAAAATTTTATTTTAGCTGCTTTTTATTAAATAGTTACAATTAATATAAATATGTATATACATAGGACAGAATTGCAATATTAAGCGGTAATTATTTTTTTATTAATTATCATTAAAGTATCGTATGGGCATTCAAAACAATCGTGTATATAAAATTTCATTTCAACTGAATGCTTTAAAACGTGAGAAAAAAAATCTTTAAAAGTTTAGATACAAGTCGCCAAAAGGGTCGCTAAGTCGCCAAAAAGGATGCCAACGTGGCTGAGAGAGAGAGAGGGAATTTGTAATTCTTTGAATAAAAGTAGTTTTAATCAATTATTTTTCATTAATTATAATTAAATTATTGTATTGTCATCCAAAATAATCATGTATATAAAATTTCAGCTCAATTGCTTTAAAATGTATAAAAAAGATAAATAAATAAATAGAGAGTGTGAGCTAATAGAAGGAATTGAAAAATGTCGAGACTTTAATTTAAATAGATAAAACAGTAAATGAGAAAGAAATATTGAGTATTTACATGTCAGTCTGCAATGCAGTTCTCAAAAATTGCAGAAGTTGTCGCGGGTGTAAGAGGGTTCGGGGAGGAAGCAGACGTGATGTCTTTTTATTCTATCTTTAATACTTCATGAAAATATACAACTTTATAGCTTAATTCTGGGAGCCATCTGAAATCCTAACGCTTAATCTAAAACACAAGATTACTGAAAATCACTTAGCTTCTGGTGACGATCCTTCTCGAACCCCGATAGCTCGGTCAGCTCCAAGGTTATTTAATTCGACCACTCCAGGTGGATTCTACGACGGATATTAGTTTCAGGAAGTGGTCCTAACAATCAATCTCAATAATTTTGATTAGAAATTACTGCATTTATTATGACCATTAATATTAATCGATATCCAGACGTCCCAAAGTAGTTTTGCATTTCAACCAAAGATAACCTCCAAAAAGATAATTGCGTCTCAATAAATCCCCAAAAGCTTACTATTCCTTAAAATAAAATAGAACTGAAACACATTTATTCCTTCCCTACAAACTGAAATGGGTTCTCTTCCCTCGAGGTTATTTTAAATCGAAAGTCTACTTGGAGGGAATAATGCGCAAAGTATTTAAACCTGAACTCTACTCAACGTATGACAGCCTGAAACATTTTGATAAAGTTATTACTAGGTCACTCAGAGAGATTTTAAAATGAGTTTATATAAAATGCAATTTTTCACATGGCATCTATGTCAATATTCCCTTATTTAAATTTCAACGCAGATAAGCATGTTTTACGTTTATTAAAATTCTCCGCAACTAGCTATTTTGAATACGTGAATTATAAATGTCAAAATTTAGCGAATTTTTACTTTCTTCGCAATTCTAATAAGTTTGATGATTAATACGATGTTTTTTGCTCTTTCTTTCAGAAAATATGTAATAGACAGCAAAAATACTCGGTTTCTTATTGATTCTTTTCTAATTTTGCCAAGGATTTTAATTAATATCCTAAAATCAAACCTTAAAAATTCTTCATTCGAATATCCTGTAAAAACTCGAATTTATTTAAATTATTTTCCATAAATTATTTTTAATGCAAACTTGTTTAATTTAAATGTAACACGTATCAATCGGTTTTCTTTTATTTCTTGTAGAATATAAATATGCATTTAATTGAAATAATTGAAAAATTACGTATTCCTATATTTTATTATAAGCCAAGGGCGTAGCTACCGCCGTATCAGCGGCATTCAGGGGCCCAAGCTACAGGGGCCCCAACATGTGTAACTACATTCCCACTAACAAGAATCCCTTATCTAAAAAAGGGCCCAGAAAGAATTTTGATACAGGGCCCCCTTAGAGCTAGCTACGCCAGCGTTATAGGCCTTATAAATATTCATGTTGGGATATAGTGAGTAACATAAAAAACATTATAATGTATCAATAAAATAAAAAATAAAAAAGGAAAAAAAAAACATTACTTTGGACACATTTTCCAAATTTGTTAAAAAATTTCTTGTATTTTGTCAATGAATTTTTATCTCGATAATTAAAATGAATCAAAAACATACTTAAAAAGCAAAAGTAAAAAAGAAATTGCGTATTTGTTACTCATTCTGGATTCATTCATTTGTTACTCATTCTGTTACTCATTCTCATTTCATTCATTTTTCCCCAGATCCTGTTTTAAATTTTGTTAGTAGGATTTAATTTTCAAAATTTTTACTTAACTTGGATCACCAACACAAAATGTTTACTCTTTTTAACCTAAATTTTTTCTTTAAGAAAATATGTATGTAGTTGATGTGTATGATAATCATTTTTTTCCTTGCTTTAATGAAAAAAAATGGAACTAATGTCTTGTCTCCTCAATAGATGGCGCCACGCTGTACAAATGTAAGTTTCTAATCTGGAGAAAGAAAACATTCGATTGATCGCAGTGTACTTTCATTTAAGTGAAAATGCGTCATGTATTTAAACAATGGTTACTTTCTTCCTCCAGATATTAAACTGTAACAAACAAAAACAGTTTATCTCAATGATATAATTGAATTTTTTCAAAAGTGTTAAACACTAGTCTTCATTGTATCGGAAATCATATGTGGGAATAGAATAAAATTTAAGTTCTTCGAAATAATGGAATTTTTAAAATATGAGTAAGAGTCAAAAGAAATGATATCAGTAGCGGACATAAGGGTGGGACTTGGGATCCAAACCTAGGGGAGCTACAGCCCTGTCAATGATACGGGGCCCCCAAGCTACAGTGACTTCAACATGTGTATCTATAGTCCCACTAACAGGGTTTTCATATCTAAAAAAGGGCCCCAAAAGAATTTTGATACAGGGCCCTCTCAGAACAAGGTACGCCAGTTTTCAAATCTCTCTTATGGGCACAAATAATTAATTTTTAGCCTAAAGATTACGAATTTTGGTGTTTTCTCGTCAACGTTTCTTTTAAACTATAACCCTACCCACGAAAGTAATCTGTGTACATCACTTTAATTTGATAATAATTGCTTTAAAAAAATAATAAAGGCAGAAAACCACGCTTAAAGTGATTTGTTGTAAATTATGCCTTTACACAATTAAATAGTAAAAATCTCAATGAAATCACTTTAATAATAAATTAAATCCTGAAAAGAAATAAATTTCCAAAATTTTCCCAATAGATTTGTTTAAATATAACTAAAAATTGCTTGATTTAATCAATTATTTTAAATTTCAGATGACACAGGAATATGGTTACATTTTCGAATATTGCATGAGGTATACTTAAGAAACTGAAAAATAATTGTTCCTTGATTGTTTATCATCAACGCGGTAAAATACTAAAATTCTTCATAATTTTTTTCTTTCTTTTTTTTCTGAATTTTAGTATTTCTAAACTACGGTAAATTAAACTTCTCGTTTTTGTTATTTTAACACAAAACTATGATAATAGGGAAAAAGGGAATTAGAAAAGGGTCCCAATGCTTATAATTAAGGTTCTTTACATAGAAAATCGCATTGCAGACAAACCCTCATCGCTAATGTTCAATTCTCCTCAACGAATAAGAAGAAAAATAACCGTCTGAGCCATTTTAGAAAGAAGAAATTCCTTTCTCAATAAGAAATTAATTGAGGCTCATCAGATTGAACTCAATTACACAAGCAATCAATTGCCCTTACATAACTTGAGTTATGTAAGCACTAACTTCGATAAGATAACTAATTGAATTATATACAAAATTAAAAGTTTGTTGAATAAATGACAATAATACTTTTTTCCCCCTTTTCATTTTTCTTTATTCAGATTCTTCTTAGGGCGAAATCATGCAACTTTTCAACAATATTTTGTTGTTAACATATAGATGTAATTAGGAACGTAACCAAAAAAATTACTTTGGGAAATTTTAAATATGTAGTAGAGTGATCTAATAATGGCAGGAGCGTATCTACCACTGTATCTACCGTATCAATGTTACGGGCCCCCAAGCTACAGGGCCCCAACACGTGTACGCAAAAAATCGTAAGATATTAAGAGGCCCAAAGGAATCTTCGATACAGGGCTCACCCAGGACTAGCTACGCCAGTGAATATAAAGGTTATTATATATTTTCATTTATAGTTGAAAATGAATTATATTTTAAAGATGCCTCCCCGTTGATGATAACTGATAGTTTATTAATGCAATTTGAACCCCATAGTCAGCAAGAGGCTTGAACTAAAGCATCGCACTCCCCTTGCTTCTATGACACCACAGCGAGTATATTTCATTGCCTCAGAAAGGACACAAACATTTAGAATATTAAGCTTGATGAGAAATTACTTCACTAAAAATTAAATTTTGATTTGATTTGATTTACGTTACCCCTCTAAGGCAACACGAGGTGAAAATTTTAAGGCCTATAGGCCCCCCCCCGGCCGGAGGGGGGGGTGGGTGAATATTATCATCGTACTATTCAGCTACTCGAGGGCTTTTGGCGATGGACCTCGTCATTTTGAACCACGGTCAAGTGACGAGCACAACACCGCGGAGCTGGCGCCTCTCTCTTTTAACTTCCACACCACACCAACGGGAGGACGTTTGAGCTTCTACAGATTTAACGTGCACCGTGTTTACCCTACACGGTGGGTCTTCAGCGGTACTGGCTCGAATTCATGATACGCCGGCCCAGAGTCCGTTACTTTGACCCCCTAGGCTACCACGTCCCTCCCCCCTCTTACTGGCATCGGACCTTGTCATTTTAAATCGTAGTCAAGGGAGAAGGATGACACTGAGCTGGTGCCCTTCTCTGGGTTTCCACATCTCGTCAATGGCAGGATTTTGACTCAAACTGATTTAACGTGCATCCATTTTTCTACACGGCGGGCCTTCAGTGGTATCAAGACTTGAACCCTCGACTTGTCCGGTCACCAGTTCGAGTGACGATGACCCCTCAAAAATTTAAATAAAACTAAATAAAAGTTAAAATGCTTTTAGAGGATTTTTTAATAATTAATGAAAATAAAAATTTACGTCTCCAAACCTTAATTGAGAATATTTTTCAATAAAAGCAAATTTTATAAAATTTTTTTGCCTTCAAAAGCAAAAAGTACGCAAACTCTGTATCATTAAAAAAAATCCTCCTGTTAATGGATTGATTCTCTTAATTTAAAACACACACATTTAAATTCTCTCTTAAGATTTGAAGCACTAAGTTGAATAATCTGAATAATATTTAAAAATATAAAGTCAAAATATTTCTTACAATTCAACTTTCTGATTTAGAAACAGAATTAAGAATAGCGTCACTTATTTAAAAATCATTACTTATTCCTTCCTGTTGGGAAAGAAAATCAGAAACTACCTATTATGTATAATTCCAAGAACTTGCTTAGAATGCCATTCAGTGTAAAGCCATGCCATGAATGATACCATCTAGTTCGAAAATTCGTGCCGTTTCGCGCTTCAATAACCAAAAAGATTCCAGCTTTCATTCCCACCCACAAAACATCCTTTTCTTTTCAAAATAAGAAACAAAGACAAAAAAACATAAATTTGAAAAAATAGTTAAAGAAACGGGTTGAGAGGAATCCAACATCTCTAAGAGGGTGTGTATGGCATTAGATAGGTGGAGTGCATACATTTCGACAATTCAGGCTTACATATCGGACACACACAATCCATTGGAATAAAAACTTCGTTTTTGGAATATAAATTACCTTGATTTTTTTTCTGTCTTGTTAGTAATATCCTTTAAGCCACATGGAAAGCATTCATGGAAGTTTATTCAATGGTGATAAATTAATTACTAAACAGGAATCGTGTTTAATGCCTTATTAGGCTCATTAGGTGAAAATATTCTTATTCGGTTTAATATTCGAATGTTAATGGATGGGAAAACTTGGGAATTATGAACTATTAAGGAGATGACTACAAAAAAGCCTTAACTCTTTAACACAACCGATGAAAAATGACGTGATTCGCCCAGAGATTTATTTGCCACTATATCCCACTAAATACATATCATTTGATTGGAATAAAATGAAATTTATTTCTTGTCGAAGTTTTGGCAAGTATTAAGACCAGTGGCGCAACGGAACATATTAGGGGCCCCCTACAAAGTCAGGATTTGGGCCCCCTAGAACCCTGGGACGCCCCTGCAATGTGGGGGTTGCGGGTGTGTACGTTACGCTACTGATTAAGATTAGAAAATATTTTTTCCATATTAATTTCTAACTGAAATTTCAATTAAAATTTACAATTAAACTTCTCTTCCACGTAACTGATCCCATATATACACATTTTTCTCCCTCTCTGTCGATATATACAGAAAAAGTTTTTCGTGATGCTGTAATAAATTTATTTGTTGTGCTACTGTATCCGCCTGAATATCTAACATCATTAACTCCGTCGTAAATGTCACCCGCTCAACTGAATTTGAAATTAGGCCATGATATTAAGAAATGTATGTATCCCTGATGGACTGTGTAACGGTACAAGATGAGAAGTAAAAAATATCCTGCAGCGCGAAATCTTATCAGGAGATAAGAAAGGCGAAATTGTATGTATACACATACAGCTTCACACAGCATACTCGAGGGGACTTGGAAATGCCATTCGTACTGAAATATACGCAATTCTTTGTAAAATTGGCATTTCCCATGACTATTAATAAATCACAGGAGCAGAGTTTTGAAAAAGTCGGTTTATGTGCAACATCAAGGGAGTGAATATTAACTTCGCACTGATCAGCTACACGAGGGCTTTTGGCGACGGACCACGGAATTTTGAACCATGGTCAAGTGACGTGGACGACACCTGAGCTGGCACCCCTCCCTCTTTTAACTACCACACCAACGGGAGGACGTTTCAGCTCTCGACAGATTTAACGTGCATCGCTGCCCTTCACGGCGGGTCTTTAGTGTGGTACTGGTAATAATATAATATAATTGAGTCCGAATAAAAGATGAAAAACAAGTCATATTGACAAGATGAATTGAATTATGATCAGATGCAATTGAAATAAATTATAATAATAATCACCAATTCAGAACTAACCATTAATGTAAGGAAATTAATTTTTAAAAATGCAACAACTTTCAAGATAGTGAATGCTGCACAGAATTCACAATTCTTACTTATAAATAGTAATAGTATAATAATAATAGTGTAATAATGAGAGAGAGAATTTTCCAATATATATACAGTCGAACCTCTATTTCAAGATCCTCCATTTTTTTCGAACTTTTCTATTTTACAAATATTTTCCTGGAAGAACATTTTACTATCTTATTCGTAATATAACCTCCAAACAGCGCGAAATGCGTTTTCTATTAAACGAGCTTTTTCTTTTGTGATTCGGTTTTTTTTTCCTCCCTATTTTTTAAATATTTTTGGATATTTCCAATTTATCTCTCTTTTAACACATTATATGTGCTCAATGACCTTAAACTGGTTTTACTCAACTAAACTATAAATATATAATATCAACTCTATAAATATATAAATATCAACTAAACTATAAACTATAATAAAACTAACTCAACTAAAGCAATAAATTGCGGCAATTTTTCAAACAAAGAACTCAAATAAAGTTAACAAATTTTCTCAGTAATTACGAGGCGTACGCAAGGGGTTGATTGATTGAATATTAACGTCGCACTGTTCAGCTACACGAGGGCTTTCGTACGCAAGGCGAAGTGTATGCTTAAAATTAATGGTTGTAAAATAATGTATGTTTAAAATGATTTGTTAGCTCAATATTAGAAAATGTCATTTAAATTGTTTATGTTTTAATATAAAATGATTCTTTAAGGTTTAAAAAAATACAGTGTATTCCTGAGCAATGCTTTATTTTTTCTTGTTTTCCTAGTAGATTTTATTTATGGGTAAGATATAAAAAATAAATTAATATTAATTTACGAAAAAGTATGAACAATTACTTTTTTTTAATAATGTATGGAATTTATGAATTTGTTTTGTGTGTTTTCTAAAGCAGGGGTGTCCAACACGCGGCCCACCAGTACATAAGTTAAGGCCCACCGACTCTTTTCAAAAAATTTTAAAATATCAGCTTTTTAAAGTTTTTTTCATTTTGAAATTTATTTGAGGGAAAATTTATATATATATACATATAAATCTGCAATGTATTTGCCTGTTACCTTTCTTGTTTTAAAATAAATCTCTCTTTTTTGAAAATAGAAATGTCCTTTAGATTAAAATAGATTTATATTTTATCAAACAGTTACATTGGATTTTACTATAGTAAATTACTTTTTTAATATATTTCGAATTTAATCGTGCATATCCCTTACTATGGATGGCACATGATTCTCTGTGTGCGACTTTCGTTTCTCCTCCTTTTCTGTTTGGAGTGCCCAAAAAGCAAGAGGCAGTCAGAGATGTTTCTTAAAGTTTAAAAAAAATATTCTTGACGGTTAATAAGGGCAATGTATACTTATTCGTTTACGAATGACAGCACAATCAAATTTCAACAATGAGTAACGAAAGATCAATTCAAAAAGAACACCGTAATTTTCAAGAAAATAGCAACTGTAATATTTTGAACATTATTTGATCATTGCATTATTATATTATATATACAAACATCAGTAGCGCACGCAGGAATTTTTCAGGGGGGGGGGGGCCGGGGTTGAAAGTTCACCATTCTTGTTTCAT
>BMAV01008873.1:404060-415911 GCA_019973955.1 Trichonephila inaurata madagascariensis | reverse complement strand
TTTTAAATTTTCACTCCAATAAATGTTTTTTGTTTCCAAATCTGATATAAAGGTACATATTTTTAAGTGCAGCCCGCGAGATTATAATGTTTTTCCGAAGTAGCCCGCAAGGTCATTTGGGTTGGCTACCCCTGTTCTAAAGTATATTTTAAAAGATGAATGTCTAATTTTACAAATTTTCCACTTAACGAATTTTTTTTTCTTTGGAATTTAGCGAATTTGTTAAATACACAGGTCCGACTGTATATAATTTCTCAAATATAAAGTGCATTTAAAACTTTCATACAAAAACTCGAAATGGGTGCGAGAAGGAATATACAAGACTTAAAATACATACCTACTTATGTAACTTTCGAGAAAAAAAATCCGCTTATGGGCTACCAGATGAGGCAATAGTGTGAGCAAAAATCTGGATTGTTTGAAATATAAGTATCTCCCAAATGTAATTGGATGCCAAGGATTGTTCGATTTCAAGACAACGGTGTGAATGCTTAGAAACCTTTTTTCCATGAATTCACTGACAACTAGATATTATATTAAAAGAACAGGAAGAGCGAAAAACGAGCAGACAAACAATGCATATATCGCAAGCAAAATGCTTTTATGCTTCTTCAAAAAGCTATGACCTCTCGTTTTCAAACGTGTTATTTTTCGAGAAATGCTTTCAATGGTATTTTTTTCTACGGGTTCAACCTTTTTAACCTCCTCAATGGCCGAGCAGTTAAGGGAGACTCATCTTGTTTTAGAGTATTTTGCTTATAACAAAAATTTCATGTGGATGGGGGATTTTTTTCTAAATTCAGTTTATTTATTTAAAATGTGGAACTATATCGATTGATTATCAAAATTGTTGGGACTTCTTAAAACAAATATTCATATAATAAATGTAGCACGTCCGTAGGAACCCATGTTAAGGGGGTTCATCCCTGTGACGTCCTTGACGTGATAAACGATTTAAACATTTTTAGGGAACTTTTTTTGACGACCAGTAAAAAGATAGAACTTTACCCTGTAAATTTGAAGTCATTAGATCAAAATGTTCTTGAGATATGATGGAGGAAAGTTTGAACAACACAGTTTTGAGAAAAACGCGTTTAAATTTTCAAGTCCGATTGAAACAAAGAAAACATTAACTTACTAACACCTGCTTCTTTATAACGACTTCGAATTTTAAAAAATCACTTTACCACCGTATTCTAGACATGTTAAGGAAACAATTTATGAAAAAAAATTTTTTTATTTTTCTAACCCACACATTACATGGGTGCACCCCCTTAAATTGCGTAAGTTTATGTACCTTTTTCTCAGAAACTACTTACTTTTCATGAATGAAATTTTTGCAGTAGGTTATGTGTACTTATAAATGACTTTAACGCAAGATTTTGTCTTTTTGATAAAAATTTCAATAATTATGAATTTTTTAAAAATTCCTTGAGAACATAGGCCCTCTCTCTAAAGCTACACCTAAGCTTCTTTTCAGTCAACAGTGTTTGGATGGAATCGTTTCTGTCAATGGAGTAGCTGGTTATGAGTGAGCCCTGTATCAAAAATCCTTCGGGGCCCTGTTTCAGTTATGAAAACCCTGTTCGTGGGACTGTATTTGGGGCTCTTGTAAGCAGTGGGCCCCGTATCATTGATACGGTTAATACGGCGGTAGCTACGTCCCTGCTTTCTGTTATTCAAATTATATTTTCGTTATTATTCAAGTTATATTTTCATTATTATTCAAACAGTATGTTTATTATTATTAAAACTGTATTTTTTAAATATTAATGTGCTTGATATATTCATTTATATGGTATATTTAATTTCTATTCAATTATTATTATTTACAATTTCTATTTTATATGTATTTTGTGTAAAAATTTACTTATACTCTTTTACCAACGCCATCTACTGTATTTATCTTTCACGCGATGGCAATAGGTTGTTTGCTTCGACATGTTTGTGTAATATAATCTGGGTGGAATGCTCAGTTCCTGTACATGTCCCTCGCTAGGAGAGGATCTCGCCGCACAAGCTGCTGACATTTGTCTAAATCTTTTTACGCTAAATTAAAGTTAAGTTTTTAAAAGCAAGAGTCCAATTTATAAGTCCTGTGTGGCGTGTCAAATATATTCACAAAAACTAACCCGTAACAAATAAATGTTTATGACTCACATTCTCACAAGTATCTGTGGTAACTCAGAGGTCATGGTCATGAATTCATGATCTGCATTGTCGAGTCATGGGTACGAACCCTAGTGGCACTGAAAATCCGCCTTGAAGTGGGGCTGATGCATGTTAAATCTGTCGAAGCTCAAACGTCCTCGCGTTGGTGTGGCGTGGTAGTTAGGAGAGGGGGATTCCAGCTCAGATGTCGACCTCGTCACTTTACCATGGTTCAAAATTATGAGGTCCGTCGTCAATAGCCCTCGTGTTTCTTCAGATGGCGAGGTTAGTAAATATTAACGCCACCCTAATTATCTATACGACGAGTTTTGGTTGCGAATCTCGAAATTTTGAACCATGGTCAAGTGACGAGGACGATATTTGAGCTGGCATCCACCTCTCCTAACTACCACGCCACACCAAAACAAGGACGTTTGAGCTTCGACAGATTTAACGTGTAAGGCTTTCCTACATGGCGGGTTTAAGTGCTACTAGGCTCAAACTCATGACACGCTGGCTACGAGTCCGTTACTTTGACCGCTAGGCTACTGTGGCCAACACTGCCGATGAACACCGGCGATGATAATAATGCAGTCTTGTCTCATTGTTACCAGTCTGAATACAGTTGAAATTACCAGCTTTGGACTCGAGTGAGTCAGTTTTTACTAACATCGCCCTTCTAAAGCAACGCAAAGGCTTTTGTAGACGAAACTCGTGATTTCGAACGGCGGTCGAGAGCGATGTAGGGGTTGACACACCCTTCTTGAACTTCCACCCCACGTCAATGGGAAGACTTTGAACCGTGACAGTGGCCGTGGTACCCTGGTGGTCAAGTCATCGTATCGCGGCTGGCATGTCACGAGTTCGAGCCCAGTACCACTAAAGACCCGCCGTGTAGGGGAGCGATGCACGTCAAATCTGTGTGGTAATTAGGAGAGGGCAGTACCAGCTCAGGTGTCATCCTCATCACTTGACCATGGTTCAGAATGACGAGGTCCGCCACCAAAAGCCCTCGTGTAGCTGAACAGAGTGCGAAGTTAATATTCTCTCACTTACTTGAACCATGACAGATTTAGCGTGCCTCAGCGCCTTTACACGGTGGGACTTGAGTGGCACTAAACCTCGAACACATGAGACCTTGATCACTAGGCTACCTCGGGCTACACAATTTGTATGGCATCACCCTTCATATACCTATTACAAGAATTTTTTTAAAGAATTATAGGTTTAACTTCTTAAACTTTAAAAATGTCAGACATATTTTGGACAAGCGCTCAGTTGCATCGAATGTACCCTTATAAGATGGGGTTGGCAATGGTTAAATTAAATTCTGCAAAAAAGAACTGATGTAGGGCATTCATTAAATAAAGAAATAAATAAGACAGCTTAAAAATGAAACTCTTATTATTAGCTTCTTTTTGTATCCTTTTCATAAACAATATTCTCTCTCTCTCGGAACAAACCCCCTCCTCTATCCTTTCTTCTCTAAAGCTCTCCTGAAGTATCGAGCCTGGAGTGTTGCCAATAACGAAGTAAGTAGTTCTAGTGGAACGTAAATCAAACCAACGAACCGTGACGAAAGTTTACTTTCATCTATAAACATACTAGTTGGTATATTTAAAGATCCAAACAGTCGATAAGAGCAAAAACAAGAGAAAGGTCGCTTTTTACAATTGTTATTGAATTTTTCTCTAACTGGTTTTCAGTTTTGGAAGGCTGGTTGAAAGGTTTCATTTTTTATTCGAATGCATACAAAATTTTCATTTCTTTTGTGTTATTTATGCTCCTGAATCTGCCATAAATCCAATATATATTAAGAATACTAAGTTTCTTATATACTAGTTTTTTTTATTTATTTATTTTTTGTTTATGCATAGTGTCATAATATTCTCATCGAAATAGTTTACTTTGACTGAAATTTAAAGATAAAATAAAACTTTAGTGAAAACTTAGTGCTCAATTTGGATAAAGTTTTTTATTTTAACCTTCTTTATGATTGTATCGGAACTGACGGTGCGATTAGGTATATTTACGTACGTAAGTAATTTTATTATCAGAGGGGTAGCTACCACTTTATCAACGATACGGAACCCCCAAGATACAGGGTCCCCAATACGTGTAAGCAAAAAACCGTATGATATTAAAAGGCCCAAAAAAAGGGGCCCTGATACAGGGCCCACTCAGGACTAGCTACTCCAGTGTTCATTATTCAAGATCTTTCCAGTACTTCTGGAGACATTTAACTAAATAAATGATAGTTAAAAAAAACTAAAAGGCACCCTTCTATAGTGGATCGAACTAAAAAGTAAAAAATAATTCTTAATATAAAAATAAAATGATTAACGAGAAAATGAATGGAATTGTGGTAAAAGCGGGGGAGGGGGGTCGATATCAATTGTCCTAACTCCTTAATAGTTTTATTCCGAAATGCAGAGTTAGTGTAAAAATGTAAAACGAAGCACACCCCACGGTTTTACCACAATGCCATAAATTTTCTCGTTAATCATTTTATTCATTTTTTTCTTTTCATTTCGATTCACTATAAAAGCCTGTTTTTTAAACTATAATTTATTTTTAATTTTTTAGTTTGATCTACTATAAAAGCATATTTTTTTAGTTTTTTTAAACTATCATTTATTCATTAATGAATTAAATCTTAAATGCGTCACTTTTTTAGAATCTGGAATACCCATTGGAATCCTATCAATACCTGGCCAGGTTTGTAAAATATAGGATCAGCCACAACTGAAGGAAATCTGGAAGAGCTAAGTTTGAAATATTTAATGCGGAAGAAGGTGACATTTTCATGACACATCAATGACATTTTTCACTAAAAATATCATTATTTGTATTTACACTTTAAGGTTGTATTTTAGTCTTTCAGTCGCAAAATCTGGAAATGGGAAATCATTAATCTTGATCAAGGCAATGGAGAAAAATTATTAAATTATTGTATTGCCATCGGTCCTTGACAAGTGTGCAAAATTTTGAATTAATATGACATTTTAAAGTGAGTAAAAATCGAGTTCAAAGATTCCGTTACATACAAGTGAAGCTAATAAAAGAATGTTAAAATGAAAATTATCTTAAATTAGAACACACGAACGTATAAAGATGTTTTTATATACTTAAAATATAAATACTTTCTCTCATATTTATTTCTCAATAGATACATATCTATGTTATTCATAACAAAAAATTATCTGCTATCAATAATATTTTAAATTATTAAGGATTATTTAAATTTCATACTTAATTATACTTTTAGGATGCTTTATCAAGATATATGTATAATTTCAAGGATCGATCACACTTAAAAACTTTCCAAAAAGATAAAAGAAAGCGAAATTTATGATGCTGGAACCACTGATAATATCTCAAAAAAAGTATGCGTCGATCATAATTTTAAAACGCACAGCTATGATTTAAAGAAATGGATGCGTGTCAAACACATTTAGGCTCGGTCTTACTTATTTACTTTTTTTTTCTTACGTAAGAAAAAACATCATAGATAATTGCTAAGAGAACAGATAGGGTTTTCCAGACAGAACCAGAAGCGACTTTGAATTTAAGTGCTCGCACTTAAAAAAGTAAAAAAAGGGTAACATGATGTCTCAACTTCTGTTACGATAAGGCTGCTAATGGGTGACAGACTGAAGTTAAAAAGTGCATTTTGAGAAAAATTTGTAGTGAAATTTAATATTAAAGACAGTTTTTATTTCGGTTTTATATTTCTTTATTGTGATCAAATTATGGGTAATTTCAGTCTTCTAAAATAAAAATTGTCAATAATTTTCAGAATTATTCTCTTATGAATTTATCATTTGGCCAGTTTTATGTAAATTTACTGAATTCTGATTATTCGGATCTTTAGGAAATATTTAAAAATACTTTGAGAAGTCGAAGGAAAAATTTAACTCCATAGAAATCTTTATTAACTTTTGTTCTTTCGGTTACACTTTATCGAATTCAATTTCATACACTAGTCTAGGTTTGAGGGTAAAAGTAGAATTTCCGTAGGACTAACATTACGTTCACAAAATTCAAAATGGCCGATAAACGAGAACTTTTATTGGTTATTTTACATATTTTTTGTTTGTTTGTTTTTGTTTTTAGAACTTATTTTGCATGCGGTTTTGACTACTTCAAGAAATTTCTTCCAACATAAAAGAAATGTAACGTGAAAACAGTTTATGTCTTATACTGACGCAGTAAAACTTGGAATTTCTAGATTAGTATTTACAAGTTTCTCGAGAAATAACTCTTTTCTGATTGGATTTTTTGCTCTAATAAATACTTTATTCTCGCGATTTCAATTTTTTTTATAGATTCATCTGATTATAAAACTCTAATGAATACATTTTTGAGAATCTTCTTACAATCAACGTAGATTTATGTTCTGTAGGCGCTTGAAAAATTCAATAACAAAATATTTAAAAGAGAACATTACAATTAATTATAATTCTTTCCTATTAATGAAAAAAAAAACTGTTATTCGCAAACTATTCAAATATATTAATCAAGTTTCCAAAAAAATAACTACTTCATTAAGGATAAAATGAAGTTGAAAATTATAATTGACAAAAAATTATTGTACATCATATTGCTCTTTTCATTAAGAGAAAATTTTGTTAATAACTGACTCTCTGGTTCTAACAGAACCGTTAATTTCGCATTTCATCTTTAAACCGCTTTTTTGTGACTATTTTAAGGAAATAATTCATATCGAAAATGTATTTCATGTAAGATACTGGAAGAAATTTATTTTTATAATTCTAACCTCAATTGTTACAAATATGGAAATACTCGAAATAAAATATAAACATGTTGATGAAGTAATTTTAATTAACGTTTGATAAGAACAAATAATTAGCAAAGTAATGGAATATTCGTATTTTCTTTTTGCGAGATATTATTTAAATCAGAGTCCGTAATATAGTGGCTTAACATAATTTCCCGTAGCCATCATGATTTCTTTGTAAACATTACAGATACTAAATAAAACTTGATAAGAAACAGAGCTCAAACAAAAGATAACTATTCAAGAGTTGAACTTAAATTTGAGTTACATAACAGCATTGAAAACTATTATTTTTAGCTTCATATATACAAATTGTTACAAAATGCTAATATATCTCTTAGTTACACATGTTTTTTGATTAATGAAATTTTTACAACATTATGAAAAAAAGTAATCAGACTTTTTTTTATCTTTGTTTCTTTAATTGAGTAAAATTACAAGCATAAATTTAAATATGAACATAAATACACATTGAAGAATTTTTTATTAAAATTATTGTGAAATACATCACTGTTAACCAAATTCTCAAAAAAAAAAAAATTAATTTTAAAAATTAGTTAAAATGTTTGTATGTATATTTGTAAATATACTCTTTTTTATCCTTTTTATACAACAGATAAAAAGATTGAAATAAATCAGAACATTTTACGTATTCTTCGTTAAAAAGAGCTTTTAAAAAACATGCTTTTATTTTCACATCTAGTTTATTTTAGCTATCCTATCTTAGTAAAGAAAAAGACTTGAAAAAAAATACAAAAACTGCGGGGTTTTTTTTTTCATTAAGAACATTTTTTTTTCTCAAAAAAAGATCTTTACTACTTTTTTTTAAAAGAAATTCAAAAGAAGCAATAACTTGCATTGGCATTTCCTTTAAATACAGCTTTTGCAATGACTAATCTTTCCAAGAACATACATTCTCAACAAGGGATTACTTTTTCGCTTGTTCTTAATCAATTCTTTTCGTGTTGAATGTTCGGATTACCTCAAATAATACTTGGAACAGCAATGATGAATCATTTGCTGTTACGCTGGAAGTAATATTTATCGATCTATGAAGCTGTCGTCACATGGTGTTTCCGCTGTGCCCCACTGCCTATGAATAATTAAATTCTTATAGAATGAATAGGCTTCCTTATTAGAGTCGATATTGACGGATAAAATATATAGCTTTTCTTCTAATATGGATAATGGTGTACACAATACAATACACCTGGCAACAGTGCAGACAAGCAGATGATTATATTCGGATGCTTTATAAAAATGCAATGCCCTTTAAAGAAGCCCTTTTAAAGAAGTAAATTTGTGTGGCTATTCTGTGGTATATCCTTGAATTTAAGAACTATTTTTCAAATTTATTTAAAACATTATCGCATTACCAAATCCTAAAATGTTTTTTAATTTTAAATTTTATAGCTTTTTTTGCACATTTACTACAAATTATGTATTATGTGTATGTGAACCTATCATTACCAGTAATGTCTTAAGTCTTCTTGAAGCCCTGGAGACTTATGCAAAAGTAAGTATCTCTTGTTACTCTTTTAAGTAGACGGTATTGAAACACGACTCGTATGTTATTTTCACTGCAACAGCATTCTCTTCTCGGGAAAATTGAGCTTTACCGGCAAAGTTCGCTCTCTAGATTGTATTTGAAAAATAATATTGAGGCAGCCGTAAAAGATGAGACCAGGTTACCAGATTGACGACAAATTTTGCAAAAAATGACATCACCAAGAAACCATCAAGAAGTCTTTGGAATCGACCCTTTTGGAAATTTCCGTTGGGCTGTAAGAGACCTTTAAGACAACAAGTCAAGTAAGTGATGATCACAATCTGCTTGCGCGTTATCTGCGATAAGAAAGCGACTTTATCTGTAGTTATCTGTATCTAGTAGAACTGTTCTTGAAAGCCTTTCCCGGAACCTTATAAAGCTTGTTTCTATCGAGCGTACTTTGCACTATTGTAAATAATCTGGTGATAATATTTTTTTCTGTATATACCGATCGATTCAAAATAAGTGTGACTAATTTTAAAAGCATATAACTATCTATGATGAATTCCTATCGTTTTACGACTGGTTATATTTGAAAAATGAAACATTTAATTTACCAATCTAACGATTTTTATTAGTGGGAGTAAATTACAGTACTGAAATTAGATCCTCAAACCCGGAACGAAATTTTACAGCTTTTGAAGGATGGTTGTTCAAATTCTGTAAATAATAAAACATTTAAAAATCAAAAAAGACATTTTTCTATTGTATCACTATTTAAACTTCAAAAAGAAATAAAATCTGGCTCGCAATCAAAAGATCCAGGGAAAAATTTGAACGAAAGAATGTCCTTTATGAAAGAGAAAAAAAGAAGTTGAAAAGAATATCGCTGTAGAAAATTCTTTGCCACAAAAATCTATGGCAAAGAATCTATAAACAAAGCAATTGACAATTTATAGTCAGATAAAGAAAATTGGCTGTAAAAAAGTAAATTTTCCAATCTGTCATCAAACGTCTGTTAAGACCGTAGAAAAACGAAGAAAGCGTTCTTGGCCACTATATTTAATGTTACGCAAAGATAGATACAAAGCATGGATAACTTCTGAGGAAGCCCTTTTTCATCTGTCATTCACAGCTGGCAAAACCAGGATTCAATATATTTCAAGCAAAAAACGTCGCAAAGATGCAGCTGTTTTGAAAAATGCAAGTTGGCCATCAGGTGTTATGGTATAGACGGAAATGTCCTCTTAAGACTTAACAAAATCATTTTTTGTAGAACCAAACTTTAAAATTGATGCTAAATACTATCAGAATAAAGTTTTGAAACACTTGATCAAAAAAAGTAAACGTCTTTACAATCAAGGAAACTTTGTTTTTCACCAAGATTCTGCACTAAGTCATACTACAAAATCAACTATAAAATGGCTGAAAGATTAAAAAATAAATATTCTACCTCCTGTGATAAGGGACTATCACTATCCTCTGTCTATGTTCCTTGCGATTATTTTTTATGGGGATACTTAAAAAAACAATTAAATAGACGTAAAGTAAGAGCATTTCAAAATTGCTTCAGAAAGCAATTTTAGAGGGAGTTGGAAAAATACCCCCCAAAATGATCGAAAAAACTCTTTTAGCTTAGTCAAAACGCTTACGAAAACTATACTGTGGTAGAAGAAACCACATTGAAAATTCCATGTAAATAACTTTATTCAATAAAAACTTATGATCCTCTGAAATTGGCCGTACTATTTATGAATCAACCGGTACGTCGATTTGTCTTCGTGTAGTTCGTTCTTGTTTATTGATAAATCTGTTATTATTCAAATAATTGGAGTAATCAACTGCTTTTCCCCCTCACAAATTTGCAACTGCACATAGCATACTGTCTCAGATAATCGTATAAATAACCCCCTTAAGCAAATAAATAAGAGTGATTCATAATTTCACAAACTTAGGCTGTGGCGTAGCTAGGTATCCAAAGGCACTGGTGAAAAAATTGAGGGCCCTATCTTGGTTGGATTTTACTAAGTAAAAAAATACGATTATCTTAAATATACAAAGCTATAGTTTTTATTTACTATCTTCTCCTTCTTGGCTTTGTTTGCTCTTAAACGCACCACTGGGTTTCTTTTTTTTATCCATAATTTTAGTTTTATAATTTATCCAATGGAATTCGTATATGCTCGAGTACTTACTAATGTTAAAAGGAAATAGATACGCAATTTTACGCTACAAAACGTCGTTGGAAAATCCCTGGCTATTAATTTATATATTCAGGAGGATCAAATTCAATCACCAAGGGGCTTAGAGCTACAAAATGGTTCACTGAAATAGACATAAAATGATACAAAAAAGATACATGAGCAAGAAAATGCAATACAGTATTATTTTTTAAAAAAGATCTCTGCAAAAGAGCAGAGGAGAGGGGACAAATTATATTAGTGTATTGCAGATACCAGAAGATTGCGAAATATTGAAACAGGAAACCAGCTTATTATGAATCATATTGTTATTAAAATTAGAATGTAGGTAGGAAGGAATTGCTTTTCTTGCGTAGGCTTTTTTATAGGGTAATAATAAGTATGGTAGTTTCCATGGACCTTGAAGTTTATTTTCAAGTAACAGTTTAAAGAAAAATGAAAACACAACATCAACTTTTCAATAAGTAAAATTCGCAACATTGAACAAGCAACAGAAGAATTCCCTACAAAGTGAATTGCATTGCTATGATTATAGTTATGTTCTTATATTTCTCTATAATTTCTCTTATACTCTTATATTTCTATCTAAAATTGGGAAGAAATTATCACAAATTCGGCTTGCTTGATAGTCAAGGTCCGAGGGCCCCCCCCCCCCCGAGTTTGAGCACCGCCTAGCCCATAGATAGCCACTGAACCTAGGCACAAATCGAATCGATGGACTGCCGCTGTTCAAGTAATGATAATGTTTAGAGGTAGGCCAAGACTTTTAAACGCGAACGATGGACATGACTTAATAATACAGTCTTACCACTGTTGCCATTTGGCATTCAGTTCAAAATACCCTGTTTTTCGGAGATTATGTACAAAACATTTGTCGATTAAAATTATTCGAATTATAATCTTATTGAGGCCGAATCAAGACGAGGTGAGCCTTGCTGGTCTAAGCTTAAAACATCCCTGATTAGGACTATTCATTACAAGAAAAATATTCTTATTAACTAAGTACACTGCTGGTCACCGTAAATGCAACATCCTGAAGGAAGCATGCAAATAACATAAAATTTACAACATGCATTAGCGGAGGTGAGATATTCAAATGATTGGAATTTCCGCGCAGACACACATCACGCGCACCTGTGGCGCCACCTCAAAGCGCTATTTAAGGCTTGGAGATTTCGACGATTTCAAGTTTGGTAATTGTGGTTTTTT
>BMAV01008873.1:366713-399060 GCA_019973955.1 Trichonephila inaurata madagascariensis | reverse complement strand
TACAAAAAATGTTAGTGTTTTAGTTTTGATTGTTCAAGTTTCAAAAATTTTAAAGTATCTGATTACGATCGGAACCGTGATTTTCAAAAAAGGTATAAATAAATAATATTTTGATATTTAGTGTCACTTGCTTTAAGTGACATAAAATAGCTTTAAGAATATAATTACATAAAAAATAATTAAAACTCAATTTTTTGGCAAAAAATTAAGAAGGAACGACTTATTTTCAAAACATTCTCCTTTTATAAAAAATACTTCATCAATAATATTTTGCCTGTATATAGCTATAACTTCTGCAAGCTATACTTCTTCTTCTGTAACTGAGTCCAAACTAGCATTTTTGAAAAGTATAATTTAAAAGTGGATTGATTCCTATTTCAATACATATTTCAACAACAAAAAAAAAACACTGGTTATTATTTCAATTGATACAAAAACTTTAAAAATATTATGATTATTTTGAATAATCCTAGTTCACAGGCTTTTTAGAGAAGTCTTGGTTATGTATGGCAAAAAAGTTATTATAGAGAAGCAGTTTGAACCCCCCCAAAAAAATGTCATCAAAATCGATCCAGCCGTTTAGGAAGAGTTCAGCCACACGCACAGAGGAATTATATATATAAAGATTGCAATTCAAGGGACACTAAATATCAAAAAAATGTATTCATTTCTACACTCTTGTGCAATATCACGGTTCCTAACGTAATCAGTGGCCTTAAAACATCCATTCTTTAGAGAATTAAAAAGATTGATTCTTTTGGTTTCTTCATGCTTTTGGATAAACATTTTGGAATAATTACAACAGTCAAAAGAAGTGAGAAATTCGGCTTGAAAAAATTTCAAAGATGAATCTGAGTATTACATTTACCAATTTAGAATAGTGATAATCCTAATGGGAAATAAAAATTAAACACAAATAATTAAATTCGGTAGCTTTTACAGGCCAGCTATTTATCTGAGGTTCATCCAGAGTCAAAAACTGAAATAAAAAAGCAACTGCTTCTTCGAGTACACCATCCCACACACAAAGTATCATCTGCAGTTTCTAGAACACACACTTAATCCCTTTAGGAGGTTGAAAATGAAATAGATTATATATATACTTCCTCGTCACTGTAGAGCCTCCGAGAAAAATAAAAATCCACATTGCTCCTGACCCGTAGTTATCTATAATTTATCAATAGTATTCGGTTATAATCTCATCGCGAACCGGATCCAGTTAAGGAAAATGGAAAAGCCCACTCACATACTTAATGGAAGAACCCTCTCAGTTAGAAATAAAAAGATAAAATGTGTTGGTCTACTGGAAGAATAATTTATTTAGCTGCAACCGGGGGATTGGGTCGTATGAGTGAAGGTGGCAGGCTCTTAGTTTGTTTCTTGAAGACTTAGTAATTGTGAACAATGTTATTTGTTTTGGTGAGCTTTGTCTTATTCTAGTTTAAGAAGGATTGTTCGTTTTTCTGAAGTGAATGGGTCGTAAGAGAATCCATGCATTTGTTATTTTGTCATCCAAATCTAATAAATGCGTTGGATTTCCGAAACGTGGTTCAAGCAAGAACGTAAAGAATTCGTTCAAATGTATTTTGGAAATAATTTGTTATATTGGAAGAGTATTTTTGACGTTGATGCTAAATAAAAAAGGTAAACTTACAAACAGTAAAGAAAAGGCCAGGAAGACTTTTAAAAGAATAATTCATTTAGTTACAGACCATAAGAAAATATTTATTGATACTGTTACATTCGATTTCATAGGTCCCTATTCAAAAAAGAAAATGTTTTAAATATCATTTCTACAATTGTATTGTATTCTATAAGACTGTACTATAAAAAAAATTAAACGTATTCAAACCTGTTCTTAAGAGGCTTCCTCTTTCTCAGTGATGGGGAAACGTTTTAGGAATAGTTAGAAAAAAAAAAGAGAAAATGGTGGATTTCGTATTACCTAGAGTTGCAAGAAACTTAATGCAGGATCAGTTTAATAAGAATATGCTGTATATTTATAAAGCATTTTAAAGGAAATAATTCAATCCATATTTCAAGAAGTTAAGCCATTTCATTCACTTTTAAATATACTTAATGATTAAAAAAAGATATTTATAATTTATATCCTTATCACACAATAAATACAATTTTTCTAATATAAAGAACATTCAGATAAATGATTACGATTATATCATTATATCGTCTGACAATTTTATTTTTGGTCAAATAAAAAAAAAATTATCTTTCACCGTAAGAATCTTTTTATTCAAATTGATTGCAGAATATATTGGAGAATTTGTGAATAACAATCAAGGTTATTTTTTTATTTCATGTTTATTTTTGAATCCTACTCTTTTACGAATAATTCGACGTATATATTTTCAAATTTTAAAATATACCGAACCATTGCTTTTCGTTATCAGAGAATCATAACCAAACGGACTAAATACAAAACAAGTTTAATGACTAAATAAAATCATTGATTTAAATTAACAGAACTTGGTAAAAGCAAACTGATGACAAACTCTTATTATAATCTGTTGATATTCTTCAAAACATTCTAACAAACTTCTTTTTCAAACACAATAGTAATAAATTAATTTCGATTCTGATTTAGAATTAAAATAAGAAGTTATATAAATTACATATGTAATAATTATTTTTAAGGAAGATTGCGTTATATAAGAAGAAAGTAAACAATACAACCTCTCTGTTTCACAAAATGCTTAAAATAAAATACAACATTAAGTTTTCACTTAAAAATTCATTTAAATACACATTTTATAAGAAAAAAAATAGCACTGAGTAAAAACAATTACAGAATCTGTTTGTGTTATTGGCAATTACATAGAATAACCGTCTTCTAGATATATTATTTTCAAAAAATGGGCTTACATTTCACTGTATGAAGGGGCAAGAAAATACAATCTACACCAAGTAAAACGAACTTTTCTCCCTTGTTTGAAAAATAAATGGGAAGTGTGCTAACAATACAAAATACATAACTCTACTTAAATGCGAACTCTAAAAACTAAAATTGAAATATTTTAAATTAGAAATCAATTTCCTTTGCGAACATTTTCCAAAAGAACAATTGGGAAACAGATTGAAGAATAGTTTCCCGAAACAATCCGGAAAGGAAGCCATTAAAAAAAGTTATTGAAAGAAACTGAAAACTCGAAAAAATTCCAATTCAAATTGAATATTTCTCTTTAAAATGTTGCAGATTTGTAATGTACATATTAATTTAAATAATTTTTAAGTTTTTGCGGGGGTTGTGGGGGCATTATAGATAAATATACTTCCCTTTTTGAAATTCAAGTTCTGTTCTTTTTAAATCAAGAGGTGAGGTCTATAAGAAAGTATTTCAATACAATATAAAACTCAGTGCTAGAACTTAGATGTCAATAATTTAAAAAAAAAAACAATATATA
Source organism: Trichonephila inaurata madagascariensis (assembly GCA_019973955.1). Classification (NCBI taxonomy): domain Eukaryota; kingdom Metazoa; phylum Arthropoda; class Arachnida; order Araneae; family Nephilidae; genus Trichonephila; species Trichonephila inaurata. The sequence goes on along the minus strand of BMAV01008873.1, from coordinate 395,641 downwards.
GTTAAACAACATCATGAAATACCCAACGAAGCACATGGGTATATATAACAGCTCTTTTTCTATAAAATCTTTTTATTTCAATCTAAAAACTATGCTTAAAAGAAAACATATTTTGTTTGAAACCTTCTCTAGCAACAAACATCACAAACTTTTATTAAAAATGTTATCTGTCTAAGAACATATATTTTTTCTCAAACAATATATTTCTTTTTTGGCAACGAATATAGATATAACTTTGAGATACAACAAGGAGGCTTCAACTTTCGTAAGATACAATGATTGATTTCTTCTTTTCGCTTTTCTTCCCTTCTTTGCCGTCGAGATATAAAGTTGCTGAGCTCTCTGTATTATCCTCATCCATCTCCAAGTAATTTATCACAGACGTTTTTCTCAAGGAACAACTTATTGATCTTTTACTCTTATCTAGCAAGAAGCGGTATTTCATACTGAATAGAACGGCGTGTAAATTATGCAAAAGAAAAAGAACAGCAGCTTCTACCAGTAGAATATCTTTTCAGATCTATTTTCAAAAAGAAAGCACATACCTGGATGTACCCACATTTCCGCCAAATTCGTGAGCTTCTTTCGATATTTGAATTTCGATGCATTATATTCTTGATGGAAGACTTGAATTTATGTATTTTAAAAAATATGAAAAGATTATAATCATATACAAATAAAATGTACTGAAATTAGCTTCACATATTTATTTAACAGTGGAAGAAAAAAACTACAATCTTAAATACATGTACCAAATTTTTAATATCTGTTAATGTAATGTTTTTCTCTTTGTAACTCGGCTCTTAATGAACATATTTTAAGAGACATATCCATATTTCATTCAATTTCTAGGAATCAGTATCTGGATAAATAGAATATGTTTATCTCGCGTAATACAAAAATGCTCGTTTTTTTTCAAAAAAGTAAATACATTTTTCCTTTTTAATAATATTTATTCACAATTATATTTTGTAAAAATGCAGAAGTGAAAAATAAATGTAGGCTTAACGGTATAGAATTATTGTATTGTTTTAGATTCCGTCATTTATTTTCAGTTCGAAAAAAAATCGTTAGCATTATTTATTACATTCGGAATTCTAATTATACTAAAATTTCCCGTAAAAAATTGCAAAGCGTTAATAAAGAGATACTTGAAGCAGAAATTGCAAACATTATTCTGGAATGCTACATGGGAAATAATTGATTCAAAGAAGTTCAATCTAGAAAGCCTTTAAAGAATATCTCAAAAATGACAATAATTTGTAAATATCAAGTTCAATACGATAAAAAAAAATCCCATGTACCTTTTTTGATACACGTTTTATTTAATTTTTAAAACATAAGACGAAAATTGTATCAATTGGCAATTTATGTCCCAAATAATGAATCTGGTTTTATTTTCCAGCTTTTAAATGAATAATAAATATATACAATAGGAACAAATGTAGTATTAAATTTAAATACACGTTAAAAATTTTTGTATTATTTTACGCTTCATAATTGGTTCTTTAATATTCATTTCCACGCAAATAAAGAATATTTTATAAAAAAATTGAAGCTGAAAGAAAAATTTTTTTTAAGAAATCCTTTTCTAGAGTACATTTTTTTATTTTTTTAAAGAAACCAAATTTGAACTGGCAACGAGTTCTTGGGCGATTGATTACAGCTGCGCAATTTCTTTAAATTGTGTCATTGTCACATTCGGAACAAAGCACGCTCTGTTGTTAATACATCCAAGATCACATGAATACATGATGTGACAAACTAAACCGTCTTTCACGATAAAGATAAATTATTATCAATCCTTAACGCTTTGAATGTTCTTTTTTTAAACTTTATCTGAATTGAATACTACTATGTTACTTTCCAGAGAAACTTTTCATTTCAATTTAGTAGCGATATAGAACGTAAGTTACACGTTACCGATGAAAATTTTAACCACTACGAAGAACATTAGAAATGTTTTTATTTTTTAATGAACTCGAAATATATTGCAATGGAATTGCTTTGTAGTAAAAGACAATTCTTTTATACACACGAAAAAAATCAAGTAAATTGATACCTAAATTTGCTTATAAAATTCAAATTTTATTTTTAATAAATATAATTGAGCAGTTAAAAAATATTGTTGTTATTTTTATAATGATGAATTCAACAAAACAATTTTAGAATTTAAATTAAACAAAATATCATAAAAATTCAAATTTTATAGTGAAGTTTTTATTAACTAATGTTTTAGTTAATGGAATGCACGGTAAAAAATTGAAGCAATTTACTGCAATGAAATTATAATAATAACATTTTTCATTTAATTTAAACTGTTTATTTAACTTGCATAAAATTTTTAACCAAATAATTGTATGCTGATGTTTTATTAATCTTAGAATAATACATTAAAAGAACTACATTCTTAGACGTAAAAGTATTCGAACTTGCTACATGCTGAGTACATGAGTAGATGTATTTTTTTTTTAAATAATTTACATAGTAAAATAAAATAAGCTGAGCTAATATATAAATTAACGAAAATAAATTTCTAGCTCATTTATAATATAACGGAAATTCTATTCTTATGAGAAATTCTATCATTCGAACTTTTTTCCTTATTACAAATCAAAAATAATTCCATCGAGAAATATTTCGTCAAATACCTACTTTTTTTTAGTAAAATAGAAGAAAGAAACTCAGAAGGATAATTCTATTTTTTCATGCATATACCTCTAAAGGAAAGGCTTGCTCATCTGTTATTACGTTGTCTTCACACTTTGCCTCGCCTGGCTGCATATTCATAGCGGCTGAGCAAACTGTCTTTCTACGAGACTTATCTGACTAAGGTATCCGGAATAAAAACCCCACGGAAAAATAAAACCCAAAAGCAATAAGGTAGTCGTTAAAGTTCCATTAAGTTCTCTTCTATTGATTTTAAAGAAGATGCCATCATCTGCTATATTTTGATAAGATTCTGGTAATGACTCTATTACACAAAAAATGGCGAAGAACGTGCGTGGTTAATCAGTTCTGTAGATTAAATCTCAAAATCGCCTTTAGGAATGTGTTTCCAAAGCTCAGCAATTATTATTATTACTTTTTTTTTTACTAAACTTCTACGTAATTTTGTATTTCTATGAGATGATAAGCAAAAACATTAGCACATGAAATGAAGATTTACTTTTTTCTTTGCTGCGGAATACATGAGAAAAACATTTTCTTTTTCCAGTATTTTGGAATAGTTTGTTAGAGACGCCATTTCGATTTCTTTGGTTAAAAGTTTAAAAAGAGGTAAAAATCGATTGACAGAAATGTTGGGTTTTGAACATTTTCTGCAACTATGGCGATTGCTTTTTCTAATGTATATTCTTAAGTAGATATAAATGACATACGTTACCACAAAATATCAAGAAATCTGACAAAATAAAGAAGAAAAAGTGAGAGGGGCTAGACATCCGATTTTAATATTTCAAGTATGAAATCTTTGCGATAAAATACTGTCAGAATTTAACAGAAAATAAATATATAACAAACTAAAGAAGTTTTATTATTGATATAGTTAACATGATTTTTAAAATTTTCGATACATTCATGTTTATTTGATTCCTTGTCATCGTATTATTACATGGAATTATATTACTATAAAAACAAACATAAATATTAAAAGTTACAAAGTTAAGGTAAGTATATAAAGATAAATAGTAAAAATATATAGTTATTAAAGAATAAAAATTGCACAATGTTAATTATTAAATCCAATATATGCTCTTGGCGGTTATTTGCTCATAATCATTTGCTATTGACAGTATAAAGCAATAGATTTCCTAATTCCCTCAAAAAAATAAATTGCTTGTTTGAATTTTTAGTGAAATTTTCCCAATTTTTTCTAGAACAGTAGATTTTAATTTTTTCTCGAGATTTTTTTGGTATACAAAGTATGAAAAATGTATATGTAAAATATGTAATATTAATCAGTAAGATTTCCATATTAAAAACAATGCATCCAATAATTTTTGTTTCTGAAAAACTAATATTATTTATTCTTACACATTGCGAAAAACCGGTATTCAGAAATGAGTACGAAATATTCACTTTCGAATACGTCACATACTCAAAATAGCTCCGATGCAAACATATTCAAATTTGAGTATGCCGGATTCTCATCTTTGGCAACGAGTACGTACTCAAAATTGAAATATCACATACATACTCATTTTTGAACCTGTTGCTGGATCAAATTTGAGAATGTAACAAAATGAGTATGTAATGCACTTATTATTGAGTTTCTTGCTTTCAAATATGACTACGTATAGTATTCATTTTCGATACTGTTGTATTTAATATGAATTTTTAACAGAAAAAGATGTATCAACTCAAATATTATGGGATCTAAATATGTGATCGCTAAGATGTAAATTTCACTTTCTTCATCTTACATATTATTTAATATACATTTTATGAAATATTTTTGCCACTTAACTTCGAAATCAAAATTCTTTTTACATTTACTGTGTGTTACAAAAAGATACTCGTGTATTATCACAAAATTGCCAACGTTTATCGCCAATACGGTTGCGATAATACAAAAAGTACCAACAAAAATTTTACTTTAAGAAAAAAAAATCTAAAATCTAACTATTATGTGATTATAAACTGTATGTCTTCGTACTTATACCTCAGATTTAAATCTTTGAAAATATCAAAAATAGATTTGATAAAATAGTTAAACAAATGTGTAAGCATTTGAACTAGTTCCAGAAGCAATTTGGTTCATTAAAAGTTATATTTATGTTTCTAGAAGATTATATTGTTTCTTTAAAATCCTATACAAGCAGAAAATTAACTTCTATTTAAATTCAGTTATTCAATAATAAGTTATTAGAAATATCTTGGAAACAGGATGAATAACAGATTTTACATGGTAAAAATTTCAAAACAAATTAAGAAAGGAATAGTTTTTTACATATTATGTAACATGAAGAAAAAACCTTTTGACTAAAATAACACTTATTAGGACGAGGTGTGTGAGTACTTTTTTATCAATTGTTTTGTTTTAATAGAAACACATCTACATTCAGATGGAAATATAGAAAAATGCATTGCAATAAATATTACAAATTAAGCTTGTTTTTTATTCATATCAACTGATTTTACACTCTCCAATCACCAAAAAAAAACAAATATTACAGTTTTTAAGTTAATGTTTTTCGAATCAAAAATTTTAGTCCTTAGAAGAATGTAAAAACAACTAAAACAGTAGATTTTTACATTTTTACAAAACATTTAAAATTCACAAGTTTTTAACCAATTTGAAAGAGTTCTTAGAGAAGTTTTTAGCACCCATTTAGAAGAAAAAATAACATCCTAAGTACCAGTAGAACCATAATCCAGTGTACAGCATTACTTACGGTACAGTATTTTATTTTCAGTACCTTTTTTTCAATAGTTCACTGTAAACAAGAAAAATAAAACAAACCAAAATCATATTTTTTGAAATATTCATTCTGGAAATTGTACACATACATTAAAAAATAAACAAGAATATAAGAGAGATTTTTGATATAGAAGTTACTAAATGTCTGTGAAAATGCCTTTTAAACTGTGTTTTAAATAAATTACATATTAGGATATGTGAGTCACCTAAATCATTTACAGAAGAATTAATAAATAGCTGGTTCTGAGAGGAATCTTAAAGCTTTTTCACATTATAGTAAAATCTCTGCAAATGATGTTCATAACTATATAGTTTTCTAAATGACTATCTACAAAATTTAGCATAACATATGAGTACACTACACACCAAACATTTTGTAGGCATGGTTTTGAAATTGCTGCAAATAAGACTTCGGCATCCAATAGCTTTCAATCTAAGATGACGGTCTCCCACTAAGAACTCAACATGAAAATAATTTAAAAGAATGCTTTATTCCTGACAAAAGAGGAATTACATAAGGAAGTAAAAATGTGAGTACTTTTTCGTAGAAAACCAATTAGGAAAATATGAGTGCTAGCATTTAAAAAAATACAACACAAGGTATTAAAAATGCCAGGAAAGAAGCAGAAAAACTATGGAAATTGGAATGTGGGGAAAATGGGAAAATAATAACTGCATTTAAAAACATTGTTTGCTTTTAAATGCATATCAATTTTTTGCTCTTAAAGCATATCAATTGTTATAATTTCTTACTAGTTCTATTCCTAATGCAGACTTAGTGTAAAAATTTAGTACAACAAAGCACCACACGCTTTTACCACAATAACCTTAATTTTTTCGTTAATCATTTTATTCTTATATTAAGATACATTTTTTAATTTTTAGTACGATTAACTATAAAAGCATTTTTTTTTTAGTTTTTTTTAAACTATAATTTATTAAGTTTATGGTGTTTCATGTACGTCAGACTGAACAGATTTCAGTACTTACCTATTACCAAAACAATCGCCAACTCTATTAATAACTTGCTAAATTGGCAACTCAGATTGGTACTTACGTCTTATTGCAACCTATTGGCGACATTACATGAAACGAAGCACCTGGTAGCCAATTGTTGTGGTATTTCATAAGTGCCCTCTGATTTCCTAAGTGTTGTACCTTCTAAATTGCCAACCAGGTGCTTCATTTCATATAATGTTGCTAATTGGTTACGATAATAAATAAGGGGAACCTGTATACCTAAGGCCATATTTTTTCAATGCACAAAAACAGAGCTCCTGGCCTGTTTAAAAGTGTGAAACTAATATGCATTCATCATTATACTAACTACCATCTAATTGTAGATAATAATAAGTACTTAAAATAAATAAATTTTGTGAAAAAAAGGTTTTAAAAAAATATCACAAATGGACCTAGGTACAATATCATTGTACCTAGAGCCTTTTCCTGAAAGTTAGGTTTCACTCTGTAATCGATAGAAAACAAACATGCACACATGAATTTAATGAAAAAAAAATATCAGCTAATACATTGATTTATCATGTAATCATTTAAATTGCAGTGTGCCAAATTATTAATATGAATTAATAATTTAACATGTTTTCATTCAACATTATAATTCAAAAAACTGGTTTCAAAAATGAGCTGCATACATTGTCGCTCTGAAGCATCAACAGATTGTGGTTTGGGCAATTTGAACACAATATTTCTGTTGCCAATTTCATAAGTTTCTTCCTTATCAAAAAAAAAAACTTATTTAATGTGCAATATTCTTCAGAAATTTAACACTATAGTGTTCTTCTTTAACATCTATTATTTCTGCCACATTAGGTTCTGACCATTTTATTCTGTCAGGATTTCTAGGCATCTAAAAGAGTTAGGAATTTATAATTGCTCATAAAGAAGAAAACTGATAAATTAAAAATTTAATTGAAATATCCTAAAAGCCTGATTCAGAATTATATTTTTATAACTATAAAAAAATATTTTTTAATTAAATGAATTCTTATGTGTGTTAAAGCAAAATAATAACCCTGAATAATAACAATAATGGTAGCTAACATATTATTTATCAATCAAGCATGTTGGAAGTTTCAGAACAAAATATACACTCCTCATTTTAATAACATCCAATAATAATAAAATCTTGACTGAATCAAAATAGTTCAGGTAATTAAGACCATTCTTCTCCTTTTATTATGAAAACTTTTTCAATAAAATAATAATATAAAGAATATTAATTGCAATTATACCTAAGGCCATGTGGACCTAGGTACAGGCAACTATGTGACCCCAGGTACAAGACTAGGTAATTTTACACAAAATGTCTTCTGCAGAAAAACCCACATGTACAGAGGATTTATTTAAAATCTTATTTATTACTTAATGTTACAAACAAAATTATGTACAAGAGAGAGAGAATTCAAAGAAAATTTTTTGACTTATTCTGTACAAAAATAAAAAGAGATGAGCTGCAAAACTTTACTTCAGACGATGTAAAAAGGTTTTTCATTTATAACTAATCACAGCTTTCTTTTTCAAAATGAATGCCAAAGTAGGAATTGGTGGTGTCACTCACCCCCCCCCCCAACGGAGTTATAAAACTTAGAACTAAATATTATTCAAATAAAATGGGGTGGCCCTAGGTACACAGGTCTCCCCTATCTGTTATACTGAAAATTCATAAATTTTCACAATGATAAAAATACCAAATAACAGATTTTCTACGCAGATAATTTTACATAACACATTCACATTAAAAACTTCTTTAAAAAAATTATTCCCTTTATTTACTTATTTATTTTTTGATATTTTTGTAACGTCTTATATTTTTTATTTTTAGTTTATTTCCGTATTTATACAATCCTATATCATCACATTTTTACTCTGGCGTTTATTTCCGGTCCCCTTGTAGCTATCCCATGATCCTCCACGACTGTCTAATTCGAATTTAGTTAAAAAACGAAGAATCTGCTTAACTTTTAAATTGTTTTACTAGCTTCCCAAAATGGCAGATAAATATTCAAAATGAAACATAAGTTAATGAAATTTGTGCATAAATAGAAACCTTCATAAAATATAAAACTTTGTAAGTAAATGGTATATATTTAAACTAATATCTAAAAAAAAACTTCTTAATTTTTAAGGTGATTATTTGAAATCAGCAAAAGTTATTTAAGAAAAAAAGTTTTGAAACAATTAAGAAAATTTTTTATCAGATATTTAATATGTGTTATGCACATTCTGAATCTAATTTTCTCTTTAGTTAGCTCTATTTTTATTTTTTCCTGTAACACAGTTATAGAATAACTTAAGTATCATACGCCCGAATTTTTAATCTGAATAAATGTTTGCTGCTTGATAATTTTGATGGGATTATAATATATATATAATAAACCAGAAGAATGTTTTTTTATTAACAATTCTGATTCTATAATATTTTTTAATGATTTATTTAACATACACAAACAGTTTAAAATAAGATATCTAATTACTTTTAATGTTAAAACATTCGTCATTTTCTCTTATTTGTTTACATATTTATCTTTTGAATTCAGTTTCCTGATTTTAAAATTGCAGTGGATTTTAAATTTTTAATGAATTCTTGACAGAAGAAAATAATTGAAGCAATATGAAATCTAAACTTTTTCAACTAAGTTTCTAAAGTTATTTAGAACTGGTTTTGTAGATTTCTTAAGAATTCAGTCAATATTTATTCTAAACTCAACGGGAAAAAACTATTCTAAATAAATAATAGGGGGTTTTTTTTGGGGGGGGGGGGCATTCAACATTTTCTAAATTGGAAAGCAAGAAACTTTCATCATGTTGTTGGTTAAAAGAAAAACTTAAAGCATCTTCTTGAAAACGGTTTTCTTGGTATTGAAATTTCAATTTCGCTATGATGGTTGCTTGAACTTAAACTACTATAGTGCTTTCTTTTCAACATTTTAAAGCTCGGATTTGAAAAACAGAATAAAGTATACGTACATCTCTTTTAATTATTTTTAACATGAATACTGCTTTTGAATATTTTATATTTAATTAAATTTAATTTATAAAGTTATGCATTTATTTGTTATTTTATATTTTAGCCTTTTTCTTGTACAAATGTGTTTCATTTTCTACTTTATTGATTTTTAAATATTATATCACAAATATATTCCTTTTTTATTTGATTCAAAAATATTTGGATAACCTTTTCCAAAAGATAAAATAAACCTATTTATAAACAGGAAATAATATACATAAAATTAATTTGAAGATAATAACAGTCATTTAAGTATTTATCAAACGACCAAAAAATTATTAAAAATGGTTTCGTACCGTAATTTCACTTTACTAACAGATATATGTTATGAACCTCACAGTAATCCTTAAAAGTTTTTTTTCTGAAATATTTTTAAATTAAAAAAGAAATGAATTTGAAACAAAAATTTATTGTTTGTATTATATTGTTCCATTTAATGGCAATTTTACATCAGTTCATTTCCTACCGTATTTTAGCTGCAGACGATTTTTATAATTTGAAATAAATACAAGTGGTGAATATTAGTTTTAGTAAATGTTCTAAATTCTTTGTTTTCGGTGTAAATTTTACTATCCTTTAACTATATATAATGATTTATTTCTGTTACTGTCTCATTCTTTTTTGTTTACTTTAAAGGCATACTATAAAAGTAGCAGTGCATTTGTTGAAACATAAAATAATGGAATATATTTATAAAAATTCAAGAATCTAATTATAAACGAAAAATGTTATTTCTTTCTTTCATTTTCAGTAATATGCAAGCAACCGGGTGATCATTCAAATAATAATAAATAACTAGTTGATTTTAAATATTCAATTTATGATGTACGCGAGTAGTCATTTGATAGTATATATTTAATAATGATGATAAGGCAGTTAATTTACGAATGCTGGCACTGAAGAAAATTCAGATGTGCTAAAGTTTAAATCTTGCTCAAAAAAAAAAAAAAAATCAAGAATAAAAGATATCTTTAACTGAATACTTGGTGTCCATAATAATACAATATATCATTTCCCAAAAACTTCTATTCATATTCGCTGCCCACCTTCCATTTCTTCCCTGTAGAAAGTCAGCCAGAGTAGCGTGACTCAAAGTATCCATTAACACGAAGAACAAGAGAAAAGAACTATAGATTCACGACAAGTCCTTCTTTCGGTTTAACAACCGAGAAATCGCTACACATGCAGAACATTTCCACCTTTCTTTCATCTTTAAAGACTTTTCCAAGTGTCATTGTAAGGTGTAATTATTCGTCAAGTGATCAAAATGATACCGTTCTTTTTAGTTTCATCAATTCTTCATGTTTCTTTTGGACAACCATTGTAATAAGAAGACGTGTTTAGACACTTAAACATATACACCGATATTCATTAGGGATCGCGTGCACGTCAACTAAGCTTGGACCTATAGCTAATGTCCATTTATAATGATGGATGAAGAAGAGTCATTTGATTTGGCTAGATATTGTTCTAAGTAATTGCATCGGTATGACTGCTTAAGAAATATCCATAATAGAACATAGTATTTCTCTTTTTGTTGTTGTTGTAGGTTAAGCTGCTATTTGTCATTCTGTACACATATCAAAGTTCCGGACAATGAGAATTTTGCAAGAGGATATTCTGCAGTGAATATACGCCAATAAATGAAATTCCAATGTTCAAGGTTCAATATGAAATCTATGGTTGAGTAATGATTCAAAAAACAAAGTAATGAAGACCTTAGTATTTGATCTTTATCCATTTGATAAGAGAATATCCATTTTTTATAAGTTCGAATTGAGCTACTGGTAATTTTCCCACTGGCCTTAAGATATCTTCGTGAAATGGTTCACGTAGTTGTTACATTCACTCAAAGGAATCCCATCAGGACTTCTTTTTCTTACCGTGAATTCACACCACACACAAGTCCCAGTATCCCAAGACATCATAATGTTCTTTTTCCTTCGTAAAATAAATGGGCTTTGTTTTTAAGGGACAGATATTCGTAAGATAATTCACACAAGAAAAAAATCGTATTTCATGACGTACAGACATACAGACGTAAGCTAGTTTTGTCAAAGCAATGAATACTTTAAAGTGATGTACAAAAAAAAACCCCTTATTTTTCATTAAAATATTTTAAACAAAATAATTGCAAGGAAAATTTTTTTTATTTCTGTTTACTTTTAGGTCAGATTGATAATAATGGGGAGAAAAAACATAGAATATTAATAAGATATAGCAAATTTCGAATACACACAGCATCTTGGAATTGAAATTTCATTACATAAAGCAATTCTCAGGATATCTTTGTAAGATAAGAAAAACGAATAAATAACATGAAATGTATACAAATAAACTCGGTAAATATCAATAAATAACTGAACTGTGTTTGTTATTCTGATTGTTATCTTCCAAAGGATTTCGGGCAACATTTCAGATGCTTATTATTCAGCAATGTCATTCGTTTTGTGTTTGCGTCTTTAATAACAATTCCTCTTTCTTTTATTTTAGTTTTTTTTTTTTTTATTTCTTTCTTATATTTTTTTTTATTTTCCATGGTTCATTTATTTTGATTACACAAAGAGTTTCATAGGAATCATGCTCAAATATTTCTTAAAAATGGTTGGCATCATTCATATGAACGTAACCGATTAGTCATTCATTTGTTTACTGTTGCATTAATATAAAATTATCTATTTTATTATTATATATCTTTTGTGATTATTCATGATTAAAAGATAATAGAAATTTGAAAAATAAATACCCATTTTTAATCTTATAATTGTTCGTTTTCCTTAACAGTTATTTTTCTCTATTCTTAACTAAAACAAATGCTAAAATAATGAACAACAATTGCTTTATTTTTTCAAGAAAATTTAAGAATTAAATTTTTGAAGGAAATCGTGAGAAACTTCAACCCCCTTACTAAAATACTGAAACTTTGTAAAAGTTTTAAATTTGAATGGAATAAAATTTCTTCAGGATATAAGGTAATGTGTGAGTTATTTGTTCTATTTATGATTTTGTTTCTAAAAAATGCCTTTAAAGTGCTCTCTGCTAAATTAGGTTTTCTGCAGCAAAGCATATTTTAGAAGGAGGATCCAGAGTAAGCAAGAAAACACTTGGCAACCAATTAACGTGATAAAAAAAACGAACTTGTACGACCAATAAGATTATATTATATGTTTCAAATTTTAGCCGTGAATAACATATATATAGAACCTTTTTCTGATATCTAGATTAGATTAATTGTGAGCTGCATAATAACAAAAATCATGATAAATTTGATATAAATCAGCGGTCGCCAACCTTTAAAACTTCGTAGACCACCTAAATGCATAATTTTACATTTGACGGACCATTAATATGATAGACAACTATATGGCATACCGCTATATAACTATATTTTCACTTATTTACTTTTATGTTTACATTTTTTATGACTGAAAAGGCGCTTCACGAAAACCAAGAAGACATTGGCAAAGCAAAGCAATATCAAAAAACGGAAGTGTTATGAGCCAATGGTTGCCAACCCTCATTTTCAAACAGTGTTAATATACCTGCAAAAGTAGCTAAAAATTCGCTAAACTCAGAATGAGTTACACAAAAATTAGTAGCAAATTATTTTTTAAAGTATATTTAACATATATTCCATATTATACGTTTTGTTACTCGCCAGTTTTTTAACTAAATCTTCATAAAATTATAAATTATGTCCCAATTTTTTTGCAGACCATCAAAAATTTTTCACAGATCACTAATTTACAACCATTGATATTGATCGAAAGAAGACTGATTCATTCATGAATAGTTTGAGGCATATATAGATCTTATGGGTCGGATTGCACAATTAAGGAACTGATATAATTTTTATATAAATACAGGAACTTTAAAAAATATCTCAGGTAATAATATTTGTACAAGGAAGACAATTTAATTTGGAAAAAACATTATATTTTTATTAATGTTTATAAAAGTGTAAAACTGAAATTAGTAAACCTCGAATTTTCTGATTGACGACGTTTGGCATAAGAAGAATTTTTCCTTTTTGATAGCCAAACTTGCCAAAACAGATTAAAAACAAAACAGTTGAAAACTGAAAAAATATATAATAAACTCACCAATAATGGACACACTTTACCACCGAACATGCAGTAGTGCTTCAGACCAGCAACAAAGTTCTTTTTCAAAATGTTATGATACGAGCACTATCAAAACGTTATATAATCTTTCAGTCATATTAATAATTTCTGCTATAGTTTTCTTACAATTCCTTTTTCAATTCTTGAATTTAAAAATCAGACATTTTCTAACTAGTGTACAACATATTTACACAAAATGGCTCTGACTTTGAACAGCTTCTGTCGAATAGCATGTCAATATTTCAACTTATCCTATCCGTATCCAAATAACATCTAAAAATAAGTTTTACTCATACTTCGAGACGCTCATTACGTAAATATTTCTGATCGAAAAAAAAATCAATAAGGATTTGGACATAGAAGTAGAAAAGAAAAACTATCGATGATATAAAGATATTTGAATGTGTATACATAAAATGTATTTCACCTGTTATGAATAAATATAAGTGTGTTCGAATGGAAAGGTATATGTTGTTATGAAAAACAGGTTAATCATCAAATCTAACAAACATCATGTTATAATTTTATTGGTAGAAGTGACATAAAAAAAGTATCATAAACATTTCGGACTTTTTGCCGGGGATACGATATCCATTTAATAGCTAGGATAGTTTGAGAAAAAATCAATAGAAACACCCATACTTGTGGTAAGAATCATTGCTATTTGATTGGTGTTCTTATATCGAACAGGTGCAGCTAAGTGACAACTTCACATTTGTTAAAGCACGTATATTTTGTTCCACGTATTTCGAATAACAAATTGCCAAAAATAGATTTTGTACTTGTTGATTCCATAATGAGGTTTTAATAAGACTTCCGGGAAAGTGGAAAGCAGATATTATTTTTATTTTTAAAAAGCAAATTTTATTTTTTTTAAGGTACACTTTAATGAGGTTCTAATAAATACTTTTTCATTGCACATTAAAAACAGTTAATAGAAATACGAATTCTTAAAAAAGTAACATTTTTTTTATAACGAACTCTTTTTTTTGTCTGTATTAAAAAAATGGAAATAAAATGTTAAAGGTCAAAACATTATACTATGTTTATATTTAAAAGAAGGGGGAAAATTAAGATAAAAATTATTATTAATAATTTGGCTATCTTTTTGAAATTGTTCTTTTGGGTTTTTAAAAAGAATTTTGAAGTTTGTCACTCGTATGCTCTTCCAAATATGAAGAATTCATTCTGAATTTATAAATAATTTCAGTTTTAAAAAGTGAATGAATTTTTCAAAGAAGTTTTATATATATTTATATTTTTATTAATTTCATTAAAATAACTTCGGTTTTGTATTAGTTTAAGCCAACACTGATTTCTATTAGTAATCGTTGAATTTTCTATTAAACATTTTTTTTAAAAAAAAATCTTTTTATTTATATACCATAGCCTTTCATTTTATGAGTAATATAAAGCTTCTATGATAATGTGTAATAATCATCCTTATTTAAAAAGGAGAAAAATGACTCATTCATCATGAGATTTCTGGAACGATTAGACCTACAGACAAGAAATCGAGCAAGCATGTTTCTTTTTTTGTGTAAAGATTCAATAAGAACGGATAATGCAAAGCGGACTGTGGGGGCGTTATAGACAAACATTGCAGTTTTTGATCAACAGACTTGATATGTAGCAGGCCTTTTTATTTTGTTGAATGGAGATCCGATAAGAACGGGTTCTGCGGAATTGACCCTTAAGTAGGGTTACGGAGCAGTGGTGTAGCTCGGTATCCAAAGGCCCTGGTGCAAATAAATAAATATATGAAAAAATCAGGGCCCTTTCTTGGTTGGGTTCTTATCAAGTAAAACAGTAAAAATATATTAATGTTTTAAATACGCAAAATTACTTTAACATCAGTACTGTATCATGATCTGAAGAAGACAGGAAAGCAAAGCTACATACTACCTGTTTATATATATATATATATGTATGAGTGTTCTTGTGTGAGCTTTAGTGATCACCCAAGTTCGATTTAACACTACGACAGACTTCTTCCAGAACAGCTGTGAAGAGTCAAGGAACTGCCGGATGGAAGATGAGAAGTAACGTTATAGATAATAAAACATTAATTAATAACGAACAATATTATACAAATAATAACATGTATTAGGAAATAAAACGATGTTGATAAAGAATAAAAGTTTTATTATAAGAAGGCTGACCTATTAACACACACACACAACTAATTAACAATGTAGTTTACAATATTTTCCTAGTTTTATAGTTTTCACACAAAAAAAAAGTTTCAATAACTTCGGTTAAATCCAGGTTTGATGCAACTTTGTTTTTAATTCCTATTAGCGATAAATGCGGAGTCGAGCTTTGCCGACTTCTCTTGGAGTCCCGTTTCTTAAATAATTTTTAATTTGCTAAATAATCTTTTTGCGACTGCAAAGGAACAGGAATTATGTAGAATAATAACGTAGCTGTAAGTACTTCTGTTAGGTCGCATTCTTGCACTCCAGATTTGCTCCTTATTTCCCATGCCTGGATTAATTTCGGGACAACTAGTTGGTAAATATTAAGAAGATAAAGGCAAACGTTTGGGCCTATTATATCAGAATACTTATTTTGGAATTCGTCACACTTTTGAAACTAAGTTGTTTCACTACATCTAGTAAAAATGTTGGTCTTAGAAAATTGAATACTTGACAGACTGTATTCATTGTAATAAAACGTGTAATACATTGAGCTAATATTGTATCTAGTACCTCTGGAAATTTATTTATTCCGGAGGATCGAACTCACTCACCAGAGGGCTACAAAATGGTTCATCGAGATAGACAGGAAATGATACAAAATAATATGCATGAACAATAAAATACAATAAAATATTATTATAATTATTTAAAAAAACACCTCTGCAAAAGAGCAGAAGAAGGGAGGGGCAAAATTATATAAGTCTATGGCAGATAGGAGTAAATTGTGAAATATTGAAACAGGAAACTAGCTTATAATGAATCATATTGTTACTAAAAATAGAATGTAACCAGGAAGGAATTGCTTCCTGTGTAGATTTTTTAAGATGCAATGTAAGATTTTTCATGGAACTTGAAGTTTATTTTCAAGTAACAGTTTGTAGAAAAATGAAAAAAATTGAAAATAATATAAACTTTTCAAAAAGTAAAGTTGGCAACACTATGGAAAGAACAACGAACGGAAAGAATTCCCTACAAGTTCGGAACTACTTTCAAATGAGTTTGTCATGATTATAGTTGTGTTTCAAATTTCTATATTTACATCTTAAGTGTGGGTATTTGACTTGCTTGATGGTCAGGGTCATAGGGTTCCCCTGAGCTAGAGGGCCCTCGTACATGGCACCGCCTAGCCCACTCGTAGCTACGCTACTGTTGCGGAGATGTTATAGGAATAAAATCTAGTTTTGGAACTATTAGACCTACAATGTCTCTTTTGTTGAGCGGAGATCCGCTAAGAATGGGATTTGCGGAAATCTCCCAAAGTAGCCTAAGAAATAATATTGATTTATTTTTTATTTAGATAATATATTTAATATATCGACAGTGTGTGGTGCAACGGAGATTATTGGGGCCCCCTGCAAAGTTTTAAGACCCAAGCCGGAATTTATAAAGGATTGCAAAACCATAACATAATGGTGTCAGTCAAGCTTAGGGCCCCCTAGAAACATCCCCCCCTTGCGATGTGGTGGTGTAGGTTACTCCTCTGTTACCTTGATTAACAGGTGATTCTGGAAAATTCCCTTGTTTTTCAGCTTTACTTATTCATTTCATTTCATTATTTTGTAAGTTAGATTGTTCTTACCTTAAAGTTTAATTTACAATCTGCTTAAAGTTGTTCAAAGTTGTGACGGGGGGATCATTACGCGATCTTCTCACTAATCCTCTTGCGGAATCTTTGGGCTAGCATTCTCGTTTAATTCGCAGCCATCCCTCTCAAGAAGAAACCTTGATATGTAGATTAGTTGGACTTTATAAAGTCAGAGTTTTGTAATTGTAGGAGGAAGGAGCTGAGAAGCTGTTACAGTCACCACGAAGGTGAGATAGAATGAAGTTGATTTTCGCAGCTTGAGTTAAGAGCGGTCTTTGCCTCTGTATTAAATTAGAAGATTGGGGATTTGTAGTCAACAATAGATTAGGTTAAGTTAAATTAGTTACTTGCGCTGGTTCACTTAATGTTTATTGCTTTCTCCCTATCACTTCCAGGACCCTTAAAGGTTAAACTGTTATCGATTAGTGTGCTTCAGTAAAATAAATGTTATAATGAAAGTGTCTGGTTCTGCTTTTACTCCTTCCACACTCTTAGGTAGGCAAGACGGCGAGGGAGCAACTTCAGGGGTAAGTCGCTCACGAAGTATATAATTAAAAAAATATAAATATTGATTTCCTCAAAACTTTTTTTATCCCATCTTGATTGCTGTTTACTTGTGCGAAGAACTGGTATAACTACTAGTTTTTTATTCATAAAATTTATCCTTGAAAGCTTTTACACAGTTCAGTTAATGACCTTTAAATTTATCCTTTATTGTAAAAATAAATGATAAATATTTCACAAAGAGGCAAATAAAAGTATAAGAATTATACATGTCCACGTCTTTTCATCAATAAATTGTATTTTAATATATTTTTTTAAATTACCTTTGTGCCAACCTCTTCCTAAATAAAATTTCAAAAACATCAGTTAGGTGGCTAAATTCAGAATATTTTACTTTTGGCATTTCAATGGTTAATTGAATTGTAAAAAATTTGGGCTTGAAAAGTTCTGGATTTTTTTTTTCTCTTTTTTTTTTCAGTTTTATTCTCGATTTTAAATATAGCTGTACATAAATATTTTATTTCATTTGTATAAACGTGAAGCCAAAATTGTACGTATACGTATAAAAAGTAAAAATATAATGATTTCGAACATTATGTATTCTGCTACAAAATTTATTTTTAAGCGAATTGAAAATATTCATACATGAATTATATGCGTTATTTTTTTTAATTCCAAATGCGTTGTATTGATAAATATGCAAAATGCTTGACAGAGAAAAAAGAAGTGTTATTTTGAAAAAGTCAGACTTAATCTTTTAGCGAATTAAATTTCGAAAGATGGAAAGCCAGAAGATTTTTAACAAAAGAATTTTGATTTCAATTAAACAAAATGGGGAAAATTCAAAAGAGTTTGTAATTCTTGTAACATTAAATAATCCAAAAAAATTTCCAAAAATTTAATTCTTGCATATTGACAATGAAAATGATAAATATGTATCCAACAGCGAAAATACAAATTTTAATCTTCGAACAGAGAATATTGAAAATGAAAATTAACATAGTAGTGGCAGTAGTCTAACTTAATAAATTCAACTGTATAAAAAGTTTTATCTCTTTCTACCTCACAAGAGAGATTTCATTTAAAATTTTAATAGGCAAGATAATTGTTAGATTTGATTTTTAATTTACGTTACACTCTGAAGCAACACGAGGGGTATTGGCAACTGACCTTGTAGATTCGAACCAAGATCAAGTGACAAGAACGACACCTCAGCTGGAACAGTTCCTCAAGATAACTATTAGAATTACGGTACTAATTTATAATTACAAATTGTACTAGAAATTCCATAATTAACGACGTAAATGAATGATGATTAAAGAAAGTGCGGTTATAAATTGTAAATATTAATATACCATAATATTCAGGGACGCCTTAGGGCATGAGACAACTGGGCCAGTGCCTCGGTCACATTGAGGGCCTCGTCTCGTTCTCGATTCAGCCTTTTAATAAGATCACGAATTCAAATAAGTTCAATGGTTAAATGATATTTCTCTCTGGTTGTATTCTTCGAAAAACTGGAAATTTCGAACGATGTATCAACTGGCTACATGTGATGACCGTCTTCCATGACCTACCTACCACCATACACAGTAGCGCACTCAGGAATTTTTCAAGGGTCGAAAGTCCACCATTCTTGTATCATGCTCCTTTCGATTTTGTCGATTTTCAGGAACAAAATACAGTAAAAAATTAATTATTTAATAAATAATTATAGCATTGATTAATACAATTAATCATTAATAACAAATATTTAATTAAATTTTATGTACTATATACTTAGAAAATCGGGGAAAAGTCAAGGGCTTTGGGGGGGGGGGGGGGGGCCCCGGGGGCCCCCCCCCCCCCCGGGTGGTCCACTGACCATACGCCATCACTACTCCTTCAGTGAAAAGGCGGCAGTCGGTTGAACCAGTTTGTGCGATTGTAAATCATGCGTATTTAGTTGTTTCGGGTTATTGTTTGTTCGAGTATTTGAGAACGTATGCTATGCACTGTCTACTTTTATGGGGCATAGGACCTACATTTGTGTAGGGGCCCATGATCTACTTTTGTGTGAAGACCCAGGGCCTCAAGAAGTTTTAAGACATCCTTGACAAAATTGTAGAAGTATTTTAATAGATATTTTTGAAATTATATATATAGTACATTATCATGGGACTATTTCCCAACAAGATAATACTGGCCCCATATTTTTAGATTACCATCGAGCTGTTGATTGTGTACTTTTTCCTATCATCTCCAAATGTAATTAAAGAACTGAAGCAACAAATGATGAATGACGGACAGAATGTATCACAAGATGTGATTAGGAATTTTATATTTGCTTCTAAGTGAAATATAAAAGATTTTTGTTTAACTATTGATTCGTTAATAATATAATTCATATTCATAAATTGTATACAAGTTAGTTACTTCATAAAATATCTAAGCACATTTCACAAAATAAATAGTCAATTCAATTCAAGAGAGTAATAGATTAATAATGACACGGTTTATCTAGTTGTTTTATAAATAATGAATATAACTAGGTATTCTATGAATAAACTAATGGTGTTCCATTAAAGTGAAAAATAAACAATTCGACATTAAAACAAGTCTAATAAGTTAACTGCTGATAAATAGTTAAAAGTTTCTGGAATTATTTATATTAAGTTGTGACGGGCTCACGCGTCTTTTCATTAACATGTCCTTTGGGTTCTTTGGGGCCAGAATTAATGGCAACTCTTTTTCAACCAAGAAGTGAAGCGTGAAGGAAAGATGCAAATTAGAAAGATTTTAAATATCAGAGGTTAGAGTAAGCAGTGTAAAATTTGGGACTGTTATGATAGTGTGTGATTCAATTGTGAGGTGACAGCCAACAGAGGAATTCCGTGACATAGAGCCATTAGGTCAAGGTGCATAACCATTGCACTCCAGTAAATGCGCAACTTCTAGTAGAATTGGATCGGTCGATCGAAATTAAGGTAGGAGTGACTGTTTAATATTAGGATCTGTGATAGTATTGGAATTGAGTTTAGGCGAGTTAGTTATTGATAGTGGTCCGGGTTACGTTATTTCGGTAATATATATATATATATTGTGTATGTTTAACCACCGTAGATTCTGTCTCATATATTATTATTATCTAATCTCTGTTAGATGTTTAAGTTTTACGATCTTAATTAAGTCAAATTAAGATCATGGCAGCTTCTAGTTCTTCCGTTATTCCTAAACCTCTAGCTCACGCTGATATTTAAGGAGAGGGGCGCCCTTACAAAGTATAAATTAGTTGATAAATAACAAAGAAAAACACAGAGTATAATATAACTCTATTGCTACAGTAATTATAAACGGTAATAAAAAGAACACAAGATAGTGTAAGAGTAAGAGTTTTATTTAAGTCTTTATGAGTTAAAATTATGTAAATTATTAGCGCACTTAGAGTTCTGCCGGCAGAACAAGTTACACGCTGCTTAAAAGAATCTTACAAATATTTTATCCGAAACGCAAAATATGTCGTCTTTAATACTTTTACGATTAGACAACCACTCATCTAAAAAATAATTAGTTAAATTTTTGGTTAAGTTATTCATAAAATGCACAATATATTAATGTTACGTTTACAGAAGTTTTTAAATGAAATAATTTGCACGTTAACACAATGGATTACAAAAAATGATTTTATCAATCATATCTCACTAATTTAAAATAATTTATAAATATTATTCAAATATGATTTATATAAAACATTAAGTTGCAATTTTTAAAATTAAAATATTACGAAACAATAAAATATAGTTTTGTTAGGAATTAGAATTTTTAAAATTAATAAAATTTAGAGAGAGAGAGAGAACTTAAATGAAATTAATCCGAATGGAGTTTCAAACATATTTCTTTTACTCTGTGATGCTTGTTACAATACCAAAACTTCTTACAACACTATATGATTGATACCATTTATAATTCATAATTAAACTAAAAGGATTTTTTTTTATGTATTACAGATAATTAAAAACGAATGATTGCACTGAAATATTTTTTGAACATTTAAATGAGATTTTAAAACTGAGATAGAGAAAGGAAAAAAAATCTAAATATTGAATAGCGCAAGCTTAAAATGTTTTGTAATTTTAGTGCCTGCTGATGAAATTTAAGGCATGAAAGAGAAAAACTGTTTTATTATTATTATTAGTCCATTTCATCGAAGCTCAGTGGCTGAGTGGCTAATGCATCGAGCTTTCACACCACAGATCCGAGGTTCAAACCTCGGGGTGGGCATGGTCCCTACAGTGAGTCGGTAAATGAGTACAAAGCTTGCTTGGGAACTTAACACTGGGGGTTTCACGTCAGACTGACCACCTGAACGGAACATCTGCTTATTTACCTCAGGGCCCAAGGTCGCATATACTGAGTTGTGCACAATGACCCTCATGAACTGTTGCGCCACTGAGTTAATTTCATTTAATCAAGTCCTTTTATTTTTGCATTATTATTTTTATTGAATTTTCCTCCCCCTCTTACAATAACAATACCTGTGTAAAAATGTTTTAATTATTCTCAATACGACTAAATTTAAAGAACCCCAATTTTTAATTATTTTGCTTGATCGTTGATGAAAAAAATATTGCAGCACTATTTCCTTTAATCTTAAATACATTAAAATGTACGTTTTAAAAGAATGCGAAATTTTTTGCACACCAAAAATAAAACAGAGGGCAACAAATTGGAGGAGGGCTTATGTCGATTCATTGGCGTGAAACTGCTGTTTTATAACTAATTCAGATTAATCGAATATTAACCAGCATAACACGATATTTAATTGTTTATCCATAGCACCATCTTGTGATCGAAACATGAACAATAATTCATATAATTAGTAAAAAAATCGGAAATTATTTTCACTATTTTCAGTTTTAGTGAAACTAACTTGTCGAAAACTAACACTAGAAAAAAGAAACGAAACACGAACTTATAATTCAGTTTCATTCCGCGAAGGAAGTTCCGGTGATAGCTCAAGCAAAGCGCCATCTATCAAGAAAACATTGAACTACTAAAAAATTGGATCTGATCCCAATCCTGCGCTGTGTGCTAGCAGAATTTAATGAAGTTGTGTCAGCGCGACCAGAGAAGCAGCGTCGTAAAGCCGAATTACATTTCACTGCTTTTACACAATCGCTTTTAAACCAAATTTATTATTTTTTTTCGCTGCCATTTATAAACTGTTGGTGTCATTTTGTTTAACTGCAATCATCACAATCTGACGTAAATCACGTGACTAAGGAGGCGTTTCTAAATATGTAAACTTGAATCCGTATTTATCTATCGTCTCTGTCCCTTTCGTGTTTCTGTGTTTAATGTAGTTGATTTGTAAATTCAAAATCACGGTTAAACTGTAATCAAAGTTTAGTTTTTCAACAATTAATGATCATCAATCACACATCGTATTGTTTAATAGGTGAAAAATAATTATTTCTGAATTGTAATCGGAAGTTATAATTAATTTGTGCTGTCAGATCTGGTTTTTATTACTTCTACATGTTCTATGGATTTTTCTAATTGTTCGTAAAAATCTTCCGAACTTTTTCATTTTGTTCGAATATTTTCGTCGACTTCGAAGGACTAATGTGCAGTGTGGTGTGGGATCATTTGCTTTTGGAGTTTTAATCCAGGTAATTGTTTCATGTGTCATTTGATTGATTTGCATAAATATTTCTTAAAAATTAATCTTTAACTTTTGTATCTTTTTAATTTTTCTTGATTAAAAACCATCATTTTTATGATTATAAATATTGCTACAGCTTTTATATATTTGCGTGAATATTATTATAAAATTTGCATATTTCAGTTTATGTTGGATTACTTTCGATTTTGAATGTTTTGTCACTCATGAAAACTTCGAATTATTTGATCAACGAAATTTTGACAACATTTATGAACGTAATTTTTTTATTTTGTTTGTGTATTATTGCATAAATTCAAATTATTTTGTGCATTTGCTATGTGTAGATTCACAAAACATGGGAATTTTCTAATTTTATATACTAAATTTCTATTTAATTAAAAAACTGGATGCGTCACTTTTTGCTAGAGAATTTTCTGTCAGTGAAACTAGCCCTTATTTGCTTAGTATTTTAATTATTTGATTTATTAAATATATTTATAAATTGTAATAATTTTTTTTTAAATTTAATTTCATGAGTTTATTTTGGAAAAAACTTGATTCATATAAATGTGTGTACTATAGAAGACTTTTATGGTTAAGAATGCATAAATATAGAAATTGTTTTTAAAATATTATTCATAAATCCTTCAGATTCTTTTGATTTTAAAGTTACATTCCTTTTTATTTGTTAGATTATTTACATTTGTGTCCAATTAACTCTATCTAGATTAATTACCTTGTAAAGTTTAGATATAAAACTTTTTAATATATTTAAAGAATGTATTGTCAGTGATAAATTACTTGAATAACTTTATGCTTGGTTCATTTAAAATTTTTGTTTTGAATTGTAAAGTTTAAAGCAATTTTGTACTCGTAGATGATATTTATCAACATATATAATATAAAATAATAGATATGGCATTTTGCAGCTATTTAGTTTATTTCCAATTTATTGGATATTAATGATTTCTTTAAATATGTAATAAGCTGTGCATATTGTTTTAAGATTTATAAAAATCAAACTTTTAAAAATCTGTGCACATGTAGCTTAACAAATTGTTATAAGGAGTTTAAATTATAAGCATTTGAATGAAATGTATGCACCAAAATGAAATATTTTGATGTAAGACAGCTGTACAAAGATCTAGCAATACTTATTTTATTTTAAAATATAATATATAATAATATATTCAGAAAAATTGTTTAATTTTGTAATTTTTCCTGTTTTATATTTATGCTTAATGTAGATGCATGAATAATTTAAGTGAAATAGTTTTGATAATTACAAGATAAATGTTCTGAACTATTTTATTAACAAAAAAAAATGTAATATTTTTGCAGCAAAAATTTTTTTAGACATCTTTCGCATTAATTTTTTTAATAAAATTGTTAATTTTGTTTGTAAAGTTGTGGTGCTACTGTAAAAACATTCCTATGTTCTTAAACCAATCTTTACATGAATGATTGAATAAATATGTTGTACAATATACATGAATACAACTTTGTTGAACCACTTGGCTAAAAAAATATTAAGTTTTAATTCTTAATTTATATTTCTCATGAGATTCAGATGAACTGGATTATACTTATGTTATAACTGACATGTCTGCAATTTAAATTTAAAAGATCTCTAGGTTTGAGTAAAAGAAAAACATGGGTCTTAAAAAAGCATTATGAGAAAAAAAAAACTTTTAAAATATGCTTAAAGTTATTAAAGCTACTAAATCATTTTTGTTTCAGAAACTTTTTTTGAGGAATCCAAAACACATTATGCAACATAATTTGTATAAAACAAATGCTATTTATGTTGTATAATTAATTGAAATTTTAATGAAATCTTATATTTTCTTATCGTAATATGCTTAAGATTAATTTGTATACATTTGTTTTTTACATTCGTGCCCTTATAAAAAAAATTTTCTTTAAATTTTGCCTATCATATATAAAAGGTCTATAAAAATTACTAATCTGTAAATTTCTTATTTTTGAAATTGGTTAAAATGTTTAATATTTCCAAGGTTTCTTCAAACAAATTATTATTTACACTTGGGATAAACCAGTTATCTATCCAAGTTAAAAATTTTCTTCATAGTATTAACTAATTTATTTTATGAAACAAAGATGCGCAATTATTTGAGATATTTTATGAATTATTGCTATATCTCTTCCAATATTTCTCATTTGATGTGCAGCCATTTTTAACAAAAATGGTGCGTAGGTGTATGTTACCAAGGACGTCTTATGGCAGGGGTCAACTTTGCCTGGGCCCAGAACCTCAGTCACAATGGCGTACCTTGACTCTGTCTTAAGAAGATCATGATTCGAATAATTTCTATACACAAATGTTATTTCCGATTGTGTTCTCCAAAAAAAACTGGGAATTTCGGACGATATGTCAACGGCTACATGTGATGACCACGTCCATGTATAGACATAGGCCTACCATCATGCACAATCATTACTTATTCTGTGAAAAAACGTCAGTCGGTCGAGTCGGTTTGTGAGTTTGTAAATAATGCACATTTATTTGTTTCGGGTTATTGTTTGTACGAGTATTTGACAACTTATACTCTGTGCTGTCTACTCTTAATTATCATAGGTGGGGCCTACATTTCTGTAGGGGCCCAGGGCCTCAAGAAGCCTTAAGATGTCCCTGTATGTTACGCCACTAGTTTTATGGTACTTCTGTGTAAGGTTTTGAATTCTGTTCTGTTGAAAGATACTGATATCATCAAAACTTGTATTACTTCAAATCCTTACTTTTCATATTATTAATTTTCAAACACCAGTCATTTGAATAAATTCTATTTTCCATTTTCAAATACTAAAGAAATAAACTTTAACCTTGAAACATTTTTAGAAGTTACAGAAGCTCTGCATGGATTTTAGAATGAAACATTTGATCTTCCCTCGCAGTTCGGTGAAGTATGGCACTTGCACGTTGCAAACTAACACACAGCCTACCTTTGTTCCGTTACGTCTAGAATACAATAATAAATAGTTCTTAGAACGCCGCTTTGTGTCTAAATAAAAGATGAAATATTAGTTTCAGTTCAAAACAGTAAGAACTGGAGAGCAAGATATTTCACAATCAAAATATATCTTCCGCTTATTTTCTTAACTGATAAATCGGCGGTCTTGCGTAGGAAGGATCGTCTCGTCCATAAACAGTGTCGGTTTTATCTTTAAAAAAACAATTCTGTAAAGTTTTACTTACCCAACTTTGTAGATAAGACTTATTGTATCCGAATCAAGTTTACTTTCAAGATGTATCCGGGGTCCATTGTAAATAGCTTATTAGCAACATATTCTCTTGAATAAAAACAATTATTGATGCGGTATGCTGTTTCTCTTGCTCACTCGTAGAAACTTTGAAACAAAGTGAAATTTTAAGTAAACATTTTAAAAAGTACGACTTTCGCCGTGAAATGTCCTTGTAAATAAAATTAAAAAGTAACGCTTGATAGATTTGGACAATTGATTTCTCTGTGAAGAAAACTAGTCTTTTTTTTTTTTTTTTCGGATTTGATTCATTTAAGCTGTATATCACTGAAGCTTAAAGTAACCTTTTGTTTCAAAATGGTAAATGCTATAAGGGATGAAATAATTCTTGGAATCATTTTCATTGATTTTTCTTCTCTTTGTGTGTTGAAAAATTTCATTCTTAGAATTCGATTTTTGAGTAAAAAATATCTAAACATAAAATTCAGAGATGAAAGAAATGTGCTTTGAGAGGAGGGGAAAAATGCTATTTTATTTATTCTTTTCTTCCCGATACAAACTTACTACGAAACAGAACAGTTTTCTTTTTTGAATGATTATAATGCTTATCCTAAAATTTGTATCAACAAACGCTTTTTTTTTTTTTTTTTGAAAATCATCCAAGGTTTCCAGTTTTTGTTTTTGTTTTGTTTTTTTGTTAAAATATTATCTTTTTTGAACAAAAAACATTTGGATGTGTGCCCGAATGTCTTACTACTTTGGCTTCTTTCCTCCATCGTTTTATCATTTCTAAAGTATTTTAGAAATCCGATATGTGCTACTTTGTGAATAGATAAATTGTCTTATGATAACTGGCCTACAAATCGTCTTAGAAATAGTCTCTTGAGATAAATCCGGTTTTAATGTAACATTTGTTTCTATGTATGACTCATTAATTTTTAATGGGAGGGATCATCAGAAATCGTTGAAAGACGAAACATAATTTCGTTAAATCTTATTGGCTTTTTTGTTAATCCTCAGCCATCGTTATTAGATAAAAATATTTGTTCCTGGTATTTCATTTGTATCTAAATTTCATCTTTTAAGATTTTACATATTTTTTTTCTTATACAATTTTTTTAAAAACAAGTAATATAAAAAAAATAAATTTTAAGTCAATTCCTACTTAGATCAACAAAGAATTTTTTTTATTTTAGCTACTTTTTATTAAATAGTTACAATTAATATAAATATGTATATACATAGGACAGAATCACAACATTAAGTGGTCATTAATTTTTATTAATTATCATTAAAGTATCGTATTGTCATCCAAAACAATCGTGTATATAAAATTTCAGTTCAAAATGAGTGCCTTAAAACGTGAGAAAAAAACCTTTTCATGTTCTGACACAAGTCGCCAAAAAGGATGCCAACGTGGCTGTATTTGTAATTCATTAAATAATTAGTTTTAATCAATTTTTATTAATTATAGTTAAATTATTGTATTATCATCCAAAATAATCATGTACATAAAATTTCAGCTCAATGGAGCGCTTTAAAATGTATTTTATTAATGATTGAAAATTCCACCTAGATAAATAAATATATAGAGAGTGTGAGTTAATAGTAGTAATTGAAAAATAATAGTAGAAATTGAAAAAATGGCTTTTTTCTTTTATCATTAACAATGAATTTAAACTTATTTTTATAGCTCATCTAGTATATTTTTATTATTGTTTTGTTTGGTTCTATTTAACAGATTTTTCTTTCCAATATAATCGTTGTTTTAATTAATAAATATATGCATTTATGTACACTTAAATTTGTTATATCGAACGGAACTCTTATTCATTATTACCATTGCAATTTCTTTATTTAGCACCCCCCCCCCCCCCCCTCTTGCTCTTGTATATCCATGTCGATTATCAATCATTTTTAAAACCTTAACCATTTAAACTTTGGAAATTATTATTAGTGAGGATCTTAGAAAAAGTGGCTAAAAAATTTGCAACATTCTAAATAAGGAAATCTTCATGGGTGTATGTTCCGAGACATATCTGTGGAAAGTTTTTAGCAATCAGTTGAATTCTTTGAAAATGTAATCTAGAAAAAATGTTTACAAATTCTTTTTTCGTTCTATAGTAATATTCTATTTTCCGGAATCTGTTATCTATCCATATATGAAAAAAAATAATAAAAAATACTTATATTTATAAA